>JAJOOR010086510.1:0-22553 GCA_036250505.1 Solanum acaule | reverse complement strand
ACAAAAACCAAATAAGGAAAAAAATAAATTGTTATCACCTACACTATCTGTATTAAGCCAAACTTACTTCACATATGGAATAAAACAGAAACTAAAACTTGTGAAACCAAAATGCAACATGAGAAGAGATTAATCCTTTAATTACTTGTATTCAACATCTATTACGGTGTAAAAGACTAAAAGAGCTTAGCAGAAACATGTGACTCACTGATGATAAAACTTCTAGATGTAAGTGGTGGATGATGTAAATTATATCGAGTAAAACGTGATGTCTCTAAGAAGATATTACCTAAATAGTTCTTGCAACTACAAGGAATAAAAGTTAAGTCTTCACTAAGTTCACGAAAGCTAACTTAGGGAAAGGACTACAGTTTTGAGAAGCAACTAAAAGATCTACCTGCATGGAGAAAAAGAACCCTCAAAATTCATTTCTAATCATTCCAGTGCATCTTCTGTTTGGTTTCCAAGTTTGAGTGGTAGAATAGTGTTATAACATATATAAACAGACTTATCAAGTGTTCAACTTAAATGAACTGATGTTATCTAAATAGGTGTCAAATAAAGGGTCAACAACATTCTTGCACCCTCTTTCACATTCAAAAGTTCAAGATTTAACTTTTTTGTTAATATGAAATAATAAAGACCTTTTCCAAAGTAGAAGCATTAATTGAGTTGGAAGAATTCGAAAGATTTTACCCTTTTACAGATCGTGCACTACTTGCATGAACATGTGAAGGAAGCTGCACACCATGTGAAGGAAGGTTAGCTTATGCACTACTTGTATCATTTCATGCATTTCTTCCCTAAGAGAAGAGACTTCATTGGCATTTACTTCCTTAATAGTCTATGGGTCATAGAATAGTCTAGTAGAAAGTGAGATAAATAATTTTGAAAATCAAGTCGCAGTAGATGACCTACCTAGCAGAGCACGAACAATTGATTTTTGATGCGGGAATTTTGCCTAATCTCATTAGTCTGTTGAAGAGGCACATATATGCTTAGAACTTTAGAGATGTCCATGGTGTTATTCGGCAAACAACTGATGCAGTAACAAACCTTGCTCCTGAAACAGTAGAATCTAAACTGGTGTTAGGTTCGTTTATTCTTATCTGATAATATTGTAAATGCAGAATGTGCAGAAAAAAGACCTCTTTATCTTACTTAATCTATATGTTGTGACTATAGCATTGAAGGTGGTATCCCTCCACTTTTTGAGTTGATTGAATCTGTTTATTCAAAGGCCCTCCACTTTTTGAGTTGATTGAATCTGTTTATTCAAAGGTGTAGAGAGCAGTTGCATGATGCTTATGAACATATTTAAGAATGGTGAAAATAAGAGTAAAAGGGTCAGTAAAACAGGAGCAAAACTGGATATTACATAGCTACTTGCAGATTACCCGACTTATGGTATATTGAACATCATAGCACATATAATACAAGTTGTCTGAGATCAAGGAGGAGAGGAAATTAGAAGACTCAAGCAGGCAAGCATTTGGTACTTTTAGATCCACTTAATAACCAAATTTATAACACTAAGTTATGCACATCCAAGAAAGACTCAACCTTGCAAGCATTTGGTACCAAGAGTCATAAAAAAAAACACACAACAAACAGAACAGTAAAAAATCTAACATAAAGATAAAAGAAAGGTTATAACCTGAACAGAGATTCTCTTTTCATTGTAGACGGCTTCACCGGGTACCAATTCTTAGTACAAAGATCATCTTCCTTGCCCTTAGCAATGAACACGCCTCCATGTCTATGAGGCTCCACCAGAACCTTACTCCCACTCTTAGCAATGAACATGCCTCCATGGCAAAAGAGAGCAAGTAAACAAGAGCTAGGCTTCAAGATTAAGACAAATGACAACCTATTATGTTGTTGTTTCCCCTTCTTTTTAAACATATTACATCTGATGGATAGCTGAATTTTCCTTATCATCATATTATACTGAGTAAGGCATGTCTCATTCAGAACTGTCCAGGCGAATATCAAAACGTATGTGGGTAATACAACTACGAGCTAGACTCCCAAAAATCAACAAAAATTGTATATGCAGACACAAGAATATCAAAACCCTAAAGCTAAAATTTAGACTTTCAAAGATACAATTTCTTACCTGATAAACCCTATTCCAACAAAATGTGATGAAGCTTTAAGACATCATCTTCTCAAGTGAAGCATTTTAGTGAGGCGTAACCTTCAGCTCTTCAACAAGAAATTGTGAAATAGTGTTCTTTAGCCTTTCAACGTGAAATAGTGAAACCTGTGAGAATGCTTGACCGAAATCGTGTTCTTCAGAATTAGTTTGGAGAGAAAATCGTGTTCTTCAAATAGACGGAAGGTTTTTCTGCTTTGGGGAAAAAGATAGTGTTAATGTTTTATGACTTACCTGATAAACCTTCAGCGATTCAGCGAGAAGTTCTTCAGTGATTCAGCGAGAAGTTCTTCAGATATTCAGTGTGTTCTTCCGTGATTCTACGAGAAAGTTTGACGAAGAGAAAACTCTTCAGCTCGATTTGGGGGACTCACCGTGTTCTTCAGTACTTCAGTTCTGATTTGGGGGAGAAGTATTTTTTAATGTTTTATGATTTTTTTTTTCTTAATAAAAATGGGAGGGAGAGTTAAAAATATTGGAGGGAATATAATATTTTGGTGAAAATTTTAAAGCCACACTTATAATGTGTTGTTTTTTCAATTATAAAAATAGGACACTTTAAAAGTGTGGCCATATATGTAAATAGGTGTTGCCAATTATATCATATTGTAACAACACTTATAAAGTGTAACTTATACCATTAAAGAGTACACTTTTGAAGTGTTGCCAATATTATCGTACCTAAAAGTTAAAAACTTTGGCTACGCTTTAAAAGTGTTGCCAAAACTACTTTAGGCAACACTTTACAAACGTAGTCCAGAATTAGTGTGGCTGTAGACCTAAAATGGTGTAGTGGAGCCATAAAAATGCAAAGGGTTCATCCTCAAAAACTCTTTTACTCTCAAAGCAGTCGTATTCACATTATTAGCATGAGCAACTACTTCCCTATTGACTTGGGCCATCACGACTTGAGTCAATATATGGATAGCCGCTCTTATCTCCACATTAGTCATAGCTCCCTCATCAATAGGAACTTGAGGAGGAGCTTGGTGTGGAACTTGAATAAGAACCTCTTGCTCTTCATCACCTTCCTCAACTCTCCTAGCATTAGCCCTTGTATTAACCATAACCTGAAAAACATAGGGCACGGATTAGAAAAGGGCCTACTAAAGCCAAACTCTATGGCACGACTAAGAGAATAAAGAAGTGAATCTTTTCCTAAGCATCCAATAGCTTCCTACTCATAAATGTGTCGCGACTCACACCAAGGAATAAGACTCCACTTAGACATGGTTTGAGACAATCCTAGAACCATTCTAAAGCTTGTGCTTTGATACAAAGTTTGTCACGACCCAGGGGTACCCCCCTAAATGTAACGCGACGTACTCGACCCCGAAGGGGTCTATTACAAGCCCTTTGCATCATAACATAGGTAATAGAAAAGTATGGAAAATTTAAAACTTCTTTAAGACCATACAATCGAAAACATTTTCATAAAAGCGGAAGTCTTTACTAAAACCTTTGTCTCAAACCATCTATTTAATATTCATGAATAAAAGGCTTTGGGACGCAGCCCATAGAAAGTCTAAAACATGAAAATAAAGACATAAAGGTAATGTGGTTGTTGTCCTCGAAGCTATAAGGACTCACAAAGATCTTTAACTCCTTGCAACCTCTAGAAACCTATCTTCCAAGCAACTGAAGTCTCCAAACCCTACATTTGATTATAATGTAGGCAATATGCGTCAGTACAAAATTTACCAAGTATGAAAGCTAGCACAACATCATAAGAGCATCTCAAATGGTTAGTCAACATAAGACATAAGCATAAGAGATAATAACAAAGTCATAGCATAATCATCGTAGTCATAGCATGGTATCCAACATATGCAACATATAAACATAAGTCAACATAAGACATAGTTAATGAGCATAAGAGACAATTCGTAATCACATAAGCATAATAAGCATATTCACCCTCCTTTGGCCTCATTATAAACTTAACTCTCATAACTAAGGGAATATCTCACCTTTAGTCAATTATAACTAGGAAGGGTACCTATATCACAATCCTATCTTAAGAATTCTCTTTAATGACCCTAAGTCATACTTGTGCAATGCATTCATTGCACCTCATAATACTATACATACTAAGTACTACCTTTAGGTCCTAATACTAACACTTCTTGGTTTGGAACCTAGTTCTTCTCTTAACTCTAGAACACTATGAGGTACTCACTTTAGTCCAACATAGTTCATTATTAGGTTGAACCCTATGAGATACTTCCTTATGTATGTCTAAGTTCACTACTCGCATGGATACTATGAGATACTCACTTAAGAATGTGTAATCACCTTTCTTCTATGAACTATATGAGCTACTCTCTTAACTATGTCTAAGCCCCTTCTTCACATGGACCATATGAGATACTACCTTAAGCATATCTAAGTCCACTTATATTATTGAACACTATGAGGTACTTCGTTAAGTAAGTCTTAGTTCAATTAGGATTTAGAACACTATGAGATGCTTCTCAAGAATGTCTTAGTTCATAGGATATGGAGATTGCTACTAAGAACCTTAACTCAACTATGTGAAGGTTACCACCTCATGAGACCTAAAATTGGGAAAAACCACACTCTACTTCGTAAGAGTTTCCCCTTTAACTTGGATAGTCCTCACATCAACTAGGTGTGGATTGCCTTTCTTCTTGGAGTCCGGACCCTATCTTGTGTGACACTCCATCTCATTATCAATATCCACTTGTAGCCAAGCATACACCCCAAGGTTTACTGGTTAAGCCTTGCTTAACACTCTTAACTCATGGAAGGATGCCCTTGACAACCCATCCATGCTCATGTGATTCTATCACTTTCATCTATCAAGCATTCATAAGTTAGGTTAGGTGAGTATAGGCCTTTCACCCCAATTCAGCCTATTAGACTTCTATTCTATTTTAGACTTTACTCTCAAAGCCTTAACACATCTAGTTCCTCACATTAGCTTCACCTAAAGCCCTAGCTATTAGGATCACAACCATAATCTCAAGGTTTCTTTCTTAATTTCTTCTTTATAATTATTTTTCAAGGTAATTTGATCACATCTATCATTACTAGGTGATTCTAGTCTTAATTGATCATAAAGGTTCAATTCTAACTTTACAAGTCAAGATCAACCATAAACAATAGAGTCTAGTTCAATTCATGATTATATGATCCTAAATTTGATCAATTACAATATATAACACTGAATTAGGAAGATCGCATATGAACATTCAACCTTGCCTCTAATGGCATAAACCCACAAAGATCGCATTCATCAATTTAGATTAGGGTTCATCATAGAAATCACATGAATTCATCATAATATCACTAAACAAAGATAATTCAATCATAATTGGGTTATATCCACTATATTGGAATCACACTCAAGCCCTACCCACAATGCAATCACAACCCTAGCTACAATTTAGTTTTTGAGTTCACAATTGGGGGGAAACAATGGGGGCTCCATGAGTGGAAGAATCCATGGATGATTAAGCTTCACATACCTTTAATAAAATCCCTAATCAAAGATTGAATCAATGGTGAAATCGACCTAGATGCTGCCTGTCTTCTTCTTCTTCTTCTTTGCTTCTAGAGAGAGGATTTCTTGAGAGTAATTTGAGGTCTTTTGATGAATGAGTTAAAGTCATTAGTTTAGGGGTCTATTAAGTATTTATAGGTGGATAATTAACTAACTAACCGACCTCCCTTAATCCCTAATTAATTACTAACTTAACCCCCAAAGCCTAACTTAAAAGTAAAAGATGAAAATCTGGCAGCATCCATGCCCACCCATCCACAGACCGTGGATGGGTCTACAGGCCGTCAACCACCTCCGTGGTTGGAATCTGAGGATTTATATGCAGGCCTGCTACAGTCCTTGGCCTACGCCCAAGCTCTACCGGGCGTGGTCCAGTCTACTGGCCGTAAATGGCCATTTGTAAGTCACCATTTTTTGACTGTTTTAGGGATTGTTTTGGGGTCCTCCTCAAGGAACCCTTGGGTGGTCCTTGGGGAGTTGTACCCGGATGCTTAGCCCTAAAACCCCTATTCTAAGAACGAAAACCATTTTTACACGTCTTAACCCTCATACGACACTCCAAAACTCTTACCAAAGATTCTAGAACTCACTAACTTTTGAGGTGTTACAAAAACCAAGTTGGGGAGAGTATGGAGCAGTCAGCAGATCGCCGAATGGTTCCGCGATGCAGTGTTGGATCACCCAAAGTTGCAGAACTTGAGGAGGTTAAAGGCCAAAGGCAAAAAGACGAAGACATTGACCAAAGGGCGGATCGCCAAGCTGATCGACGAGCCTGAATTACTGTGCTGAATGGCCCTTCGCAGCATATTTTTGGCAACTAAAAATACGTTTTTGAACATTTAGTTTAGGAGATCTTTCATTAGGAAGTATCATATTTTTTTGAATATTGAGTATTCTGAACTGAGAGACAAGTTTTCCTTAGCTTTGAAGAATTGACGTTTTTTTACGTTTTGAGAAATTGGAAGTGGGTCTTCAAAATTCTTCAATTTGGACCTTTGTAAATACAAAATTAATCTTATTACCCAGTTGATGGAAATTCGGTTTGGTAACGATTTTTATCTTTTTATGATGTCTAGCTAAAACCTCAATTCTTGGGGTGTGATTATGTGATTATGGGCTGATTTAGCTTATGTGTATTGCTAATTGTTAGTTTAAATATTGTTTAGAAGCGATTTCAATCATTAATTGTGGTTTAATTGAAAGAATTGTAGTTGCAAATGCAGTTCTACCTTCGTGTTTTTGGCTTGCTCGAAAGAGAGGTTTTAAAACAAAGATTATTGATTGATGGTCTGTGGGTATTGGGTTGTCATGGTTCAGCTCGACAGAGTGAATCCTATACCCTTTCCCACACATTCAGCTCGAGAGAGTTAATGGAGTAAAACCGTAGGTTGTTCTTATTTGCATGCTTTTTGGTGTTCGAGAGAAAGTTTATCCCCTCTAAAGTCTAGCTTATTCACTAATTTGCAGCTATTTCCTAACAGCTGCAATTACCTATTTGTCTTTATTAGCCTCTAATCAAATCACAGCCCAAGAACCTGTCTCATTATTGTTATTTCATGTTATTTGTTGTTGTTGTAGCTGATAGTTAAAACCAAAATCCCTATTTGACATTCGTGTCACCCCTTAATTTAAGTTATGCCTTTATTCGATATTGTCTATTTCTATGGCTGATTTGAGCACATTCATACTTTCCTATTGAATCTTAAACACGTACCACTCCATGTAGTATTCGACCCCAACTCATTTAGTTGGGTTATATACTGACTAACAATTGTTGACTCTTAGAACTAGATTAAGTGTCTTTGATAGCGTTATTCAATCAAAAATGGCGTCGCTGCCGGGGAGTAGTGGTTGTTAAGATTCTTTGGTTAAGCTGAATTTTGTTCTTTTTAGTTATAGTTGAAAATACTTATTTTTAGTTTTGGTTTGTGTTGCTATTTTAAACAGAGGAAATGAGTGTCAACGAGAGTAATGGTAGCGAAGTGGGCCACTAAGATAACACTGGCAACCTTAATGATGTCAATGAGTCGAATGTTAATGACCGTCATCTAACTGGTAGAATTGGTGTTATTCGCTTACCACCGGCTGAAGGGAACGCAGTGTTCCACATTACAAGCACCATGTTGCAGCTCTTGAAATTGAAAGGGTTGTTTGGTGGGTTAGCTCATGAGGATCTCTATGAGTATTTAAGAAATTTTGTTGATGTGTGCGGGCCGTTCTCCTTCAAGAATATATCCCAAGAGTCGGTCCGGTTGAGGTTGTTCCCATTTTCTTTGATAGGAGAGGCATGTAAGTGGCTGGCTGAATTGCCAAGAGACTCAATCACTTCGTGGGAACACTTGTCACCATATTTCAAGTGCGATTTTTCCCTCCTTCAAAGATGATGACTCTTCGAGAAAACATACAAAGCTTCAAGCGTTTGGAGGGTGAGCCAATTCATGAAACTTGTCTACGATTCAAGAAGTTGGTGCTGCAATGCCCAACTCATGGTTTGCCTGATAACGTTTTGTTGTAATGTTTTTACCGAAGCCTTGATTCGGTGAACAAGGGCGTAGCTGACCAAATTTTTCTGGGAGGTTTGATGCAACAACCTTACATTATAGCAGCCCAAATTTTGGATGGTATGTCCACTATTAATCATGCTTGGTACCCCGTAAAGATCATGTCTCCTCTCTCACATTTAAATTGACCAAAGAGCAGCTTGAGAAAGACTAAGAGAGGGATCAGAACATGGCAAAGATCATGACACAACTTGACATTTTGTCCAAAAATGTCATGGGAGCTGGTGCTAGAAGTGTCAATGTTGTGGGAGTTGGGTATGTAAACCCGATAAGGCCAAGTTTGAAGCGTTGTACAATAAAGAGGTGAACTTCCTAGCCAACCAAGGAGGTGGTTATTGTGCAAACTACCCAAGGCAGGTTGGTAACCAAGGTTGGAACAGGGAGTAAGGATAAAGAGATCGTGATAGAGTGGAGGGATCGTAACCCCACTTGGAAAGAAAGAGATGGTGAGAAGGACATGTGCATTCTTCCCCATGAGCATCTAAAGCCAAAGGATTCTGAGGGTGATCAATCTGGGGATATGTTGTCTCGTATTCTCAACAATGTTGAGGGGTTCAACAAAATTTTGAAAGAAATGAAGGAAGATGTGTCGACGCTTAGCTAGACGGTTACTTCTCACTATGTCTCTATCAAATAGTTGGAGACCCAGATAGGTCAGATATCATCTCATTTAAACTTGAGACAACAAGAGGGCTTGCCTAGTGACACTATGGCCAACCCCAAGAATGATGTTTGAGCGAGGGCTTGCTTCGTGCCACGACATTAACTAAGGCGCTGCTTGGGAGGCAACCCAAGTTTTATTTTTTTTATTTTTTATTTTAAAATAATGGTGTGTTGATTGTGCAGGTTAAAGTATTGAATGTGAATGAAAAATGCAGATTAGCTAGCTAAGTGTCTAGTCGGTGACTCGCCAAAGAGGTTAGCGAGCCCGACTGGGAATGCCGTTGGACTCTAGGAATTATGAAGTTGGAGTCTGTAAAAATCAATGAGCCCAAGAGCAGATCAATGTGTCACTAACCACGACTTTGTTCGTCGTTTGGACCCCCAGTTTAACTAGAGGTCCTATAAAACTCGGCGTGGTAAGTGTCGTCGGTCGGTGAGCAAGACTAATGTCGCCGAATGGGTGAGAACTGGACGGTTTTAAAGGCCAAAAGTTCAAATATTAAAAATCTTTCAAATTCCCTCACTTTTCAACTTGTCAAACTCACACCCACACTTTATTTCCCTATATTCTAGCATTTTTATTGCGTCTTAGTCATTGAATGTGTGTTTGGAGTTGGATTCTTTGTCGCCTTGCTTTTCAAATCTCGTATTCGGCAAAAAAAGTTGGTTTTCCGAAACCCAAACTTATATTTAGCAATTTTTACTCATTTGCAATTGATTTTAGTTTAGTGGTTTTTACTGGACCACTCTGAATCATAATTGTGTAATTGTATGCCCATTGTTATTTGAATATCTTGCCTCAAAGGATTAATCATTGATTTCCCAAAATTTTCGTGCTTAAAATTGATCAAAATTGTTGGGTTGTGTTTAAATGGTGTTGGGTTTAGTCGGATTATGTCTGAGTAGCCTCTAATTGTGCTAAATGACATATTTTGCCTGATGATGGAGCATTTGACGTCATTCCTAAGGGCGGAAGTCGTCAAATGGCCAAATTTGGCCAAACCGAGAGAAGTCTGAGTATCCCGAGAGAATGGGTCTAGGTTTAATTGAATAACTACATACTTTGATTTTGTTTTTGGGTGCTGCGGGGTTGAATTTGGAAGTCGGGGTAGAAAGTAGACATGTTAGACAGTTTGGTGAGCTGCGTCGAGCTCGGTGAACCACTCGGCGGTTCGCTGAAACCCCCTTGATCGCCTTTAATTTCATGCTAAATTGAGTTTGGGTGCTGTCACTTTCGGCGAGAAAGCTTGAGTTCACCGAGTGCACTCAGCGACTCGTTTTGATCACCCTTTCTGCGCCCCTAACCTCTAAAATGCACTGTAACTTTTTGGGGGTGATGAGTCCACGATTTGGACTCTTTTAGGGCTTTATTTTGATAGATTTAGTTTCCTCAAATGCATATTTTGTCTCAATAACTAATGAAAATCTTAGAGTTTCAGGTATTTGGCGTTAGAGACAAAACATGGACACTATTGAGCAAAAAAGAACAAGGCAGCTGAAAGGATGAAGAAAAGATGGCCTGAGGATCGCCTAAACCATTAGGTAAGTCACTGAATGGATATGATGTCGCCTAATGTTCTAGTGTGCCAAGCTCTAAATGAGAAAATCGAGTCGGCGGGAAAAAGAAGCAATCAGCGAGTCGCCAAACAATTCCGTGATGCAGTGCTTTATCGCCTAAAGTTACAAACCTGAATTTGCTGAAGGGCAATGCAGAAAGGCGATGAACCAGACCAAAGGGCGGATCGCCAATCTGATCGGCGATCCCAACTAATTACCCGAGTGGTCCTTCGCATCACACTTTTTGACAACTATAAATACTTGTTTGAATTTTTAGTTTAGCATGCAACCAGTATCAAATTTTTATAATATCAAACATTATTTTCAGTTATTAGAACTTGGAAATTTGGAGACATTATTCCTTAGCTTTGAAGATTTCAATATTTTCATTTCTAAGCAATTAGAAGTGGGTAATGAAGATTCGTCAACTTAGACGTGTTTAAAGACAATATCTATCGTCCCACTTGATGAAAACACTTTTTGGTATTGATTTCTATCTCTTTACTATGTCTAGCTAAAAACCCAAATTCTTGGGGTGTGATTATGTGAATATGGGTTAAATTTACTGCTGGGTATTGCTAATTGATAGTTAATTTGCTGTTTAAAGGTGATTTTGTTCAGTAGTTGTATTTGAATTTAATGGGGTTGTAGTTGTAAATACAATTTTATCTTCGTGTTTTTGGCTTGCTCGAGATAGAGGTTTTAAAACCAAAACTACTGAATCAATAGTCAGTGGTTATTGGGTTGTCGTGGGGTCAACTCGAGTGAGTGAATCCTAAACCCTCTCCTACAAATTCAGCTTGAGAGAGTGAATGGACTAAAGCGAAGGCTGGGCTAAATTTTTGCATATCGGTGTTCGAGAAAAACCGATTTGATACGGGGTAAATTGTTCGAGAGAAAATTTACCCCAACTATAGTCTAGCTTAGTTACCAATTTACAGCGATGTACTATCAATAGAATTTACCCGGTTGTTTATTTTAGGCCATAATCCTATCAGATCCCAAGAATCGTGTCTCCATATTCGTATTTCCATATTATTTGCCGTTACTAGTTGATAATTGACTATAAAACCCACTTTGATAATTGATTCTTGTGTCGCTCTTTAATTTGATATGTTTTTCTTCGTATATATCTTTAGTTATAATTGACTTGAGCATGTTTACGCTTTTCTATTGATTCTCGATTACAAACCGTTCCCTTGGGACTCGACCCCAACTCACTAGTTGGGTTATATTACTATTAAACGACCATAGACGCTTAGTATTGGATGAAGCGCCCGGATAAGTCATGTCAAAATGGTGTCATTGCCGAGGAGTCGTGCTAATTGAGAATTTCTAGTTAAGTTAAATTTTGCTCTTCTAAGGTTTTGTTCTACTTACTTAATTTTTAGTTTTGTTTTTCTTGCTTGTGTATTACAACAAGAAGAATGAGTATGAATGGTGACGATAGTTACCAAATGGATCATCCCTTTTTGAAAGTGTTGAATCTTAGGGATAACCTCCTAATGTTCAAGCAATTGGGGGTTGAGACTATCCATGAGATGTGGCTGAGATTTAGAGTAATACTGCAAAAATGCCAAGCTCATGGAAAACCCGATAAAGTGCTATTAGAATGCTTCTATAGGGGTCTTGGTCCCGAAAATAGAAGTACTGCTAACAAACTCTTTGCGGGTGGTTTGATTGAACAACCCTATGAAGCAGTAGCCCAACTCCTTGATGGCATGACTAAGACCAACAAGGAAACAAAAAAAAAAGAATGGGCTGCATTGTTGACTCAGCTTGATGTTTTGTCCAAGAAAGTCATGGAATTGGAAGCACAGTCCACAAAAAAGGACAATCACTTTCCCCCTCGAGAGCGTAAAAAGGTGAAGAAGTAGGAGGGTGAACAAAATGAAGAGGTCCTCTCACTCATTCTACACAAAATTAAAGAACAAGATAGGGTGTTAAATGAGATAAAAGATAATATCGAAATATTGAATCAGACGACAACCTCTCATTCCATGATTATTGAGCTACAGGACACCCAGATAAACCAAGTGTTGTCATGTCTCTGCTCACAGCATAAAGAGGGGTTGCCTAGTGACACCATGGTCGACCCCAAAAATGAAGCTTAGGTGTTGACTTGCGTCGTGTCACGATGTTAACTAAGGCGCTGCTTGGGAGGCAACCCAAGACACTTTATGGTTTTATTTTTGCTTAAATAAATAATGGTGTGTTGATTGTGCAGGTTAAAGTGTGGGAAATGTTTGAAAAGTGCAGATTAGCCAGCTAAAGTCCATTTGGCGAAACACCGAAGAGGTCGGCGATTCCGACCTAGACCGCCATTGGACTTAAGACAACTTTAGGGTAGAATCTGTAGAACTCGGTGAGCCCAGGAAATTATTGGCGATTCACCGATCTAGTCGGTCGGCGATTGCGATCTATACCGCCGTTTTGACCCCCACATGAACTGAGGGTCCTGTAAAACTCGGTGAGGTAAGTGACCACTCAGCGTGTCACCGAGTGGGTCGGCGATCACGACTAATATCGCCAAATGGGCGAGAACTAGATGGTTTATTAAAAGGCCAAAGGTTTAAATTTCAAACTCTTTCATTTTCCCTCATTTTTCATCTTCCCAAACTTGTACCTATTTAGTATTTTTGATATTTTCGCATTTTCAAGAGTATTTTAGTCATCGGAGTTGTGTTCAGAGTGGATTACATTGCCGCCTAGCTTTTCAGTCATTATTATTCAGCACTTAATGTTGGTTTTCCGAACCCCGCATTTAGTTTTTAGTAAGTTGTATTCTTATGCAAGCAATAGTATCATTTTGATATGTGTTGGGCCTCTCTAATAGTGTTAGGATGATTGTTTACCCGTTTTAATTTGATAATCTTGCCCGTAGAGCTTTCAATATTGAAATCCCGTAGTTTTGGGCTTTAAAAATTGATTAAAGTGTGAGGGGTTGTGCTTGCATATCGGTAGGTGGAGTCTAAGTAGTCTGTATTTGTGCCGAACGACATAATTTGCCTAAGGATAGAGCAGGTGACTTTGTTCTTAAGGGTAAAGGTCGTCAATTGGGCAAATTTAGCAAAACCGGGAGAAGTCTGAGTATCCTTAGGCAATGTGTGTTATGGGTCTTTCTTTAATTTGACTATTGCTTGGTTGATTTTGTTTCCGAGGGTTGCGGGGTTGAATTCGAAAAAGTGGATTGAAAACAGGCACGTTGGGTCGTTTGGCGAGCTAGGTCGAGGCCACCGAACCACTTGGGAGTTCACCTAATGTCCTCATCTCACCTTTAATTTCATGCTTTACTTGTTGTTTGGCTCTGTAACTTTCGGCGAGAAGCTTGAGGTTGCCAAAATCACTCGGCGACTCACCGAAAGTACTCTTGATCGCCCTTTGTCTGCACCCCTGTACTCTTTGTACACTGTAATTTTCAGTGGGACGACCTTTGCTTGCTGAATCACTCGGTGACACGCCGAAAGGCCTTTTCCTTTGCCAACCAGTTGAAATTTTTGCGATAATTCTTTCGGCAAGCCAGATTCAGCTCGCCAAATCGATTCGACGGCTTGCCAAGTAGCTCAACTAGTCTTTCTGTACCTATTTTTCTATGAGTTTGATTAAGTTATTTTTAACTTTTTCTTGATGTTTTGCAGGTATGGTGAGGAGAAACACAGACATGCAACCCCGTAAAAAAGTATGGGATATCACAATCAACGAAGGGGGATCAAAACCTTCAAGAAGAGGTAGACATGAACCTCCACCAGGTGACAAATGAATGGGCAAGAGACCCAAGTCTGACAGGATTACTACTAGCTCACAAGCAGCTTTATCTGAGCCCGATGACGACCAACCTCTACATTCCTAGCAGTTTGAGCTCTGGGCTAGATCTCACCCACGTCTACCAGAGTCACTCCTGTGTCCACGCCAACAGAATCAGTGCCAACTCCGGAACCTCCTGTGGCTCCTGTGCCACCAGTTGTTCCTCCACCTAGACTCCTCAATAGGTTGAAAGGAGATGGTTTGTGAACCATCCTTGAGGAGAAGCTACTATCTACAGAGGATCTGGAGGGAAAGTACTCCAGTGTAACAGAGTTATTACAGTGGCACCGGTTCCAGATTTTCACCATGCCACGAGGTTCGTATATTCCTTCATGGGTCTGTGAGTTCTACACAACATATGGTGAACTGGTGCCGAAGAGTAAAAAGAAGGCCAGCGAGTTCAGACCGGTTAAGTCAGTCACTGTTCAAGGTGTAGAAGTGTGTTGCTATGAGGAGTACATTAATGATGTGTTAGATAGGCCTCCAAGGACTGCACTATCATATGAAGGTTTGCCTATGACACAAACTCTAGAGGATCTAAAGGGTTGGCTTGCCCCCCTTACTTCTGATACCACCTCCTAGGTGGATTGAGGCTAGAGTAGAGATCGAAAAGAAGGATTTGAATATAGCTGCCAGTTATTGGTTTGGATTCATCAGTAGTTCATTTATGCCTTCACTGAACGAATCTATCCTCCGACATGCAAAGACAACTTACTTGGGGTCTATCTTATCGAAGAGGCGCCTCAACTTGGGCCTTATCATAGAGCAGGAGATGGCCATGATAGTTAAGTAGAGACAAACCTTTTTTCCCTTCCCAGTGCTGATCACATAGATGTGCAAGCGTTCTAGAGCACCCCGGGATGCTGCTAGAGATTTTGATGTTCCCTGGTCCTCCTCCACTAACACCCGGCGTATTGAGGCCGAGTATACTAGAGAGGAAATTGACAGGAGGAGGGCAGCTCCGGTGGACACAGGTGGATGATGATTTGTTACTTACAGAGGCATCTTTGCCTACTCTGACCTCCGGGTCTTCAGGTACTTCTATCCCTTCCTCCTCTTCATAGGCTCCACGTACCTCCTCTTCCTCCCAACTGACCAAGATTACTCAGGTGATGATCTTGACGATGGCACATCTGGCCCATTCAGATTATGTGAGGGAAACCCAATGAGAGAGATTTGTCCCCTTGATGATTGAGGATGCGATCCTAGCTGCATTGACCCCCCTGTAGACTTTTGTTGACACTCTCACTATGAGAGTGAAAGCTTGTAAGTACAGGCAGGGGGAGACCTCCAAGATTCTAGCTTTGAAAGCAAAGACTCCCCTACTACTATAGAGATACCTCCAGCTACCCCTGGAGATACACACAGGGACGATGCAGCAGTTGATGAGTCAGATGCTGAGACTGACAAGGAGCAGCTAGAGATACAGGAGGAGAACATTTGTAGAAACTTGCCTGATCTTGATGGGATGCCTATATAGTCAGTGATCCAGATATCCCTGATAGATGCATCAGTGGCAGCCTCTACTGGAGTGGATCCTTCTGAGGTGACTCCGAGCACTGCTACCCAAGTCCAGACTGATGCACCAGGCACTGATGCCCAGACAGAGGGAGAGACTGAGTAGACATGATCCCTTCTTTACCTCCCTTTCTTTCATTATTTCTTTTGCTTTTTGGATATTATTAGCTTGTTTACATTTGAGGCCAAATGTTTTTCTTTGTGTTGGGCTGAGGCTCACCTTTTGTGTGACATTCGTAATTCTTGTTTTGTTTACATTTGGGCTTTGAACTAAAGATTGTGTTTTACACTGCTTTTGTGGATGTTTGAGCTAGTTGCTCCTTGCTTTTAAATTGTAAATGATTTTTGACCTGCCGATAATTTTTGCCACCTCTTGTATGTATTGGATGTGGTTTTTCTCTTGCAAATTTGGGTACCGGTTTTGATCAATACCGATGACTCGGATAGTGCGCATAATTGAACAAAAAATGAATGTGCGGATACGACAAGGAGAATTGAAGTTGCATAGACAATATGTGAACTCGTTGCATCTTGTTGTGACTAGCCAAGTATCGAATTGAGTCTCTTGTGATGAACATTGCACACTAGTGAAAATGTGAAGTCTTGTTCGACATTGGTGTCAATGCCTTGTGTGATAAGCTTACCGTGAACCATGTATGATGACACCTAGAATTTGCCCCGTTGGTCCAGTTGACTAAGTGATGCAATTTATTGAGATGATCATAGGTGACTTTAAAGAGTGTGAACCAATTTGACATTATACCTCTTTTGTGGCCTACCTTATGAGTGTGTGAACCCCTATTGAACACCCTTTGAGCCTTACCCTTTTCTTGGATGAAACTTGATGAAATTGAGACATTTCTTGACCCATTACCTATAATCGTCATGATTTGTGGTTTGTTTGAAAAGAGAAGGTAAATCAAGAAAATGAAAGGTAGTCCCTTTTGCCCATGTTTTGAGAAAGATGGAACCCCTCCATATTAAAAAAGAAAAAAAAAGAAATGACTAAAAAAGAAAAAGAAAGGAAAGTTGTGAAATAAAGTTGTGAAAATACAAGGCAAAAGGGGTTTCCAATGGTCAATGGAAGATGAATAAGAGGTGACTTTTGAGCTTGAATGAAAGTGATAAACAGAAGGAAAAAAGGTGTTGTTCACATTACATTTCATGAGGATTTCAGCCTATAAGCCTAAATGATCATACCTTTACACTCAGCCCCATTACAAGCTTTGAAAAGACCTTTTTTTATCATGAATGAGCTGAAGCAAAAGTCGATTAGAAAATAAGGGCAAACCTCTATGGGTGAAATCATGCATTGTGTTTATCTTTCTGAGTGTGAGTATTGATCTTGATTCCGAAACTTTAAATAATTGAACCATTGAATGAATATTGAATCATTCTTTGGGTGAGAGCATTTGAATACCTTTGTTGAGTTTGAACTTGCATTTGAAGCAAGTATAGTGAGTTTGAGATTCTTTGGTAATGGTGAGTCACAACATGAATCTTTGAGTGCACAATTGATACTTGAACAAGTAGGTTGTGTCTTTTTATGTGCATTCATGATTGAGTTTTGTGTAGCACTGTTTGAGACATCCTTTTTTAACTATTGAACTTAAGTTTTACTTGAGGACAAGCAAAGGTTTAAGTTGGGGGTGTTGATGAGTCCACGATTTGGACTCTTTTAGGGATTTATTTTGACAAATTTAGTGTCCTCAAATGCATATTTTTGTCTCAATAACTGATGAAAATCCTTGAGTTTCAAGTATTTGGAGTTAGAGACAAAGCATGGACACAATTGGGCAAAAAGGAACAAGGCAACTAAAAGGATGAAGAAAAGACAACATGAGGATCGCCTAATCCATTAGGCGAGTCGCCGAATGGCTATGATCTCGCCTAATGTTCCAGTGTTCCAAGCTCTGAAGGAGAAAATCGAGACGGCGGGATAAAAGAGCAGTCGGCGAGTCGCAGAACAATTCTGTGATGCAATGCTTTATAGCCCAAAGTTACAGAACCTAAATTTGCTAAAGGCCAATTCAGAAAGGCGATGAACCAGTCTAAAGGGCAGATTGCCGAGTGGATCAGCGATCCCAACTAACTGCACTGACTAGTCCTTCGCAACACACTTTTTGACATTTAAAAATATTGTTTGAATTTTTAGTTTAGGATGTAACCAGTATTGAATTTTTAGAATATCAAACATCATTTTCAATTTTTAGAACATAGAGTTTTGGAGACATTGCTCCTTAGCTTTTAAGATTTGAAGATTTCCATTTCTAAGCAATTGGAAGTGGGTATTGAAGATTCTTCTTCTTAACCGTGTGTAAAGACAATATCTATCTTACCCATTTGATGGAAACACTTTTTGGTATCGGTTTCTATCTCTTTACTATGTCTATCTAAAACCCCAATTCTTAGGGTGTGATTATGTGAATATGGGTTAAATTTTCTGCTGTGTATTGCTAATTGATAGTTAATTTGTTGTTTAAAGATGATTTCATTTAGTAATTGTGTTTGAATTTAATGGGGTTGTAGTTGCAAATACAATTTTATCTTCATGTTTTTGGCTTGCTCAAGAGAGAGGTTTTAAAACCAAAACTACTTAATCGATAGTCGGTGGTTATTGTGTTGTTGTGGGTTCAGCTCGAGAGAGTTAATCCTAAACCCTCTCCCACACATTCAGCTCGAGAAAGTTAATGGACTAAAGAGAAGGCTGTGCTAAATTGCTACTCATTAGTGTTCGAGAGAAACTGATTTGATTCGGGGTAAATTGTTCGAGAGAAAAATTACCCCCACTAAAGTCTAGCTTAGTTATCAATTTACAGTGATTTACTATCAATAGAATTTACCCGGTCATTTATTTTAGCCCATAATCCTATAACATCCCAAGAATCCCGTCTCTATATTCGTATTTCTATATTATTTGCTATTTCTAGTTGATAATTGACTACAAAACCCCATTGGATAATTGACTCTTGTGTTAGTCTTTATTTTGATATGTTTTTCTTCGTATATATCTTTAGCTATAATTGACTTGAGCATGTTTACGCTTTTCTCTTGATTCTCGATTACAAACCGCTCCCTTAGGACTCAATCCCAACTAGTCGGGTTACATTACTATTGAACGACCGTGGACGCTTAGTATTGGATGAAGTCCCCGGATACGTCAAGTTAGAGGGCTGGTCTGAGCTCTCCGAATGCTGTCGGCGATTCGCCGAAAGGTCTCTCCCACGCTGATATGCAATTTTCTGAGACATTTTTCAGCAAATCCTTTCGGCTAGTCCGATCTAGCTCGTTAAAAGAATTCGGCGACTCGCCGACCAGTTCGGCGAGTCTGTCTACAACTGTTTTTCTGCAATTTTGTCTGAACGGTTTTTAACTTTCCTCGATGTTTTGAAGATATGCCTAGACCTAAAGTAGCAGGTAGAGACATGCCGCCCCGCAAGAGAGCCAAGGGAATCAAAATCAACGAGGATGCAGATGCATCCAAGGTTAAGCCTACCAAACTTCCCACCACAGGTGGGAAGGGAAAGGGAAAAGGAAAGGAAAAGCACCTGCGTCACCGGATGCCAGATCCGACAGTGACAGCATATATGCCACTCACCTCACCACTTCTGAGCATGTTGATGATGAGTTATTGGCAGACCAGAGAGTTGAGTTGCGATCCAAGAGGTTGAATGATCCGTATAGGATCAAGATCCCCCAGGCCACTACTCATCCTCCTGCTCCAGCACAAGGTGTAGTTCATGTGCCAGTTGTGTAGGGTCCTTCTCCCCAGTTTATAAATAGACTAAAGACTGAGGGTCTGAGGACCACTATTGAAGAAAAGAGGCTCTTTATTGATGGGGAGATAGACAAATACCCTGACATTTAGCACACCATAAAGGCTAGTAAAGTTGAGATTTTCACAAAACCCCGGGGTTCCTATAGTCTAAATTGGGTCGGGGAATTCTACACCGCCTACGGTGCCCTAGTGCCACAAAAAAGAAGCAGGTTTCTAAATTCAAGCTGGTTGATTATGTGATTGTCAGGGGCAAGAATGTACTATATGACAGTACCAACATAAATGTTGTCTTGGAGTGCACCGACAATATTGCAAACCACTACAAGTACATGATCAAGGCTAAGTCCTTGGAAAACATGAAAAGCTCGCTAGCTCCTCTCATATGTGATGGTACTCTGAGGTGGTTGGAGGCAGGGGCTATTATAGAGAAGAAGGATCTTCACGTAGCAGCAAGGTACTGGTTTGGTTTGATCAGCAGCACCATAATGCCATCCCAAAATGAGTCCACCCTACGCCACACCAAGGTTGCTTGTCTTGTCTCGATCATTGCACGAGATCACATAAATTTGGGTATCATCGTTGAGCAGGAGAAGTCCATAGGGCCAAACAGCGCCAGAATTTCCTTATTTTTCCGGTGTTGATCACCGAGCTAAGCAGATGAGCTCGGGTACCTAGAGATGAGAAGAAGGATGTGGAAGTGACTCCCATATCCTGTACCGATATCCAAACAATAGAGGCAGAGTTTTTGAAGGATGGGGAAGAGAAGAAGAGGGCAGACCCGGTGGATACGTCTCCGATTGTGGATACTGAGGCATTACCTGCAGAGGCATCTTTGCCTACTCCGGCCTCTAGGCATTCAGGTACATCTACTGCTATCCCTTTTGTTATGCCTAGTACCTCTGCTACTAGGATCGTATGTGTAGAAACATGAAATTGAAAGAAGCATGATGGCCTAAAAAAAATGATACCCGTCAGATTTTGTGATGTGTGCTAGAATTTGTAGGCTACCATTAGCTGAATATGTTGGCTCTGTGTATGACATGATAATGAATCAACTTGATGGCATGACTTAAGCTGAAACTTGAACTGGTAATCTGATAATCTGATAATGAAACTATGTGTCAAGAGTGTGTGAGAATAGTTTAGTGTTCAAACAGTTTTTGTGCAAAACTAAAACTTGCCCGGTTAGTCCTGCTAAGACTCAACAATCTAGAGGTTAGGAAGTGATCATCGGCCATTGTTCTGATAAGTCAGCAAATTGCCTGAAAGAAGGATTTGACCAAATGAAACAAATGCTCCATTTGATCCAAATACTTTGAGCCTAAAATAATACCATTTCTTTTTAAACCCCGAACTCACCTTCCTATTATCAACTATGTTGGCACTAGTCCCTCCTTGGACATGTGCACCTCGACCTAGTCCAAAAGCCTAAGTTGAGGGTGGCTAATGTAAAAAAGTAACTTCAATCTTGGCCCTGACCCGACATCGGGTATTGTTCACCTCAACCAATGGAAAATCTATAAGTTGAGGGTGGCTATGAAAGAGGAAACCAAAAGAAAATGGGTATGAAAAGAGTTGGATGTTGAAAAAGAGAGGAAAGGATGTGACTTGTTGAAAGCTAACTTTACAAGCCAAGAAAATCCTATAGTGATCCTAGAGTCTAGTTTGGAGAGTCTAAGCAGTGAAAATATAGGCAAGCCTATGGTACTGAGCACTAACTGTACTTGAAGTTATTTCTAAGTGTGAGTGTTGAATGAATCCTTGTACTCAAATTCATCAGTCATTGTGCGAAGAAAAAAAAGGGGGGATTTCGTTTGAAGTAAGGGAACTTAGTACATTGTCGGAGAGTTGGTACCTTGGTGATAGTGAAACAATGTATGTTGTGTGTTGGTTGGACAATCGTTGTCATGGTTTGATCCGCATGAATTAGCTTATCGAGTCTAAGAGAACAAATTTTGTACCCACAAAGAGAGTGGGGTAGAAAGCCATCTGATTGCTTGTGTTTGAAATGCTTGCTTCTATACAAGTATCGTTTAGAGTTTTAGTGCGTCGCTTGAGGACAAACAACGAATTTAAGTTGAGGGTGTTGATATACCGTGAGTTTACGATATTTCTAATACATTTCACTTACAAGTTATGTGTGTCTAGGGTCTTTTTGGATTGGTTTTTATGTGTTTTTATCATGTTTTGTAGGAAAGACGTTCAGGCGCGAAAGTAAAGGGACAGCTGAAATAACTGCAGAAAGAGCACCTACAGAGGTGATTTACGGACCGTAGGTCCAGTGACGCTCCGTAGGTGACGGACCGTAGATCAGCAGGCAAGGCATGGAAGGCAAATCAGGGAAATCTGATAGAGTGTGGAACCACAGTGGCCATTGACGGTCCGTAGATTGATCTACGGACCGTACTATTGATCCGTAGATTTATACTACGAGGGTTCCAGTACCTCATTTTTGAAGATTCCAAGTATAGAGCTACGGAAGGGGATTGATGGACCGTAGATCGATCCACGATCCGTACTGCAAGTTCGTCGTTTGCTTCAGAGAAGCTGATTTTTGGAGGCTGAATATTTTCTAAGTCCTGGCTGACGGAAGGGACTCACGGACCGTATATCCATTGACGGTCAGTGAATCAGTCTCGTGGAATGAAAACGCGTGCCTGAACACACAATCCTTAATTTGTTTCCCTTTTAATTTAGGATTTGTTTTCTATAAATAGGGCATGTAAACCTCGTGTTTGGGGGTTAGATTTTCTTACTTTTGTTTTACTTTGTGACTTTGGAACTAATTTTGCTACCCGAGCAATTCTTGATTTCCAAAGGTTCGTTTTGAAGATTTTGTTTGAAATTTGAGTTGAATTTCTGGGTTTATTTTTCTCAACTACGTAAGTTTATAATTCTTTCATCTAAAACAATGAATTGTGTTCATATGATTATGGGTAACTAAACTCCACAACTAGGGTTGTGGGATCCATGAGCGATTAACAAAGT
>JAJOOR010086507.1:0-18383 GCA_036250505.1 Solanum acaule | reverse complement strand
GTAGATGTCGATCACTCTATTTATCCGAACGAGTGAAATATCAAAATAACAGAATCATGAAAATAATTCAGCTGAGATCCCAATGCCTTTCACCGAAGGTCTTTCTAGCAAGAGAATTGCAAAATATCACATTCGGTGTTTTAGGAATTTCCCAGGAATGGTGCTAAAATGAGGGACGTAGCTTCACCTTAACATACATTTTCAATGAACACTCGAATGGCCGTAGCTTCTTCACGAAAGTTGTTCCTTACGTCCTAAACTTCGCAAACACTATATATACACAACTGGTACACACCTATAAACAGTTCATAATTGTTCTTAAATCGGCAGATTTGCCAAATGGCCTCAACTTGATGAAATGTCCGTAGAACTTCATAAAAACAATCATAAAAGAGTCCCGGGATGATTACCTTAGTTAACCAAGTTTAAACCTTGAAGAAACACCAATAACTGCAAATTTATATCTTCAAAAACTTGCTCCAAATGCAGCTAATAGAAGGGGAAAACGATTGCCACGTGTAGAGATCACGTTTCTAGGTACGGGGGGATCTTTACTGGTAGAAATCGTCAAAAATTGACCTTCATCATGCAAGTACTCCATAGGAACCCTCTCTTAATCTTTCTTTCTGGTTTGGAAGTAAAATGAAATGTTTTCATGGCTTAAAACGTTCAGTAAACCGACATACCACATTTTTTATCCGACCCGGATTCTTGCCCGGCAGTTCGTAGTAAACCCCTCATAACCTTTTCCTCCGATGTCGGTTGGATACAGGGTTTTGTGTGTTGCAAACTAGACTCGTAGGCCTTCCATTTAATGGGTGATAGGACTTCTAACTCTTTATATATTGGGAGTAAACAGCCAAGACATTTGACCTAAAGTTAAGAAAATATTATTAGAGAAACTTCGATAACTTTTGCCAACTTTAGTTTCACTAATTTTCTTGACTTCCAAACTTAGCATACAACCCTTGTGCTATTATAATACCTCATAACACACTATTCTTAGTATGTTGTACACTCATAGGCTTATCCACAAGGTTTGGGACAAGTTAAACCTTTCAAACGGGTGAAGTTCTACCCGAGCCATTTCTTTTATCATGAACTTTGTTTGAGGGGTCCCTTTGACCTAAAGCTTTAGTTTAGTTCCTTGATTTTTCCACCTACTTATAATCTTAATCTCCAATATACGATACAAAGTCATATATAGCTCATATAACCATGTCATACTACGCTACATATATATATGCACGATTAGAGAAAAAGTATGGGATCTTACATTCTCCCCCCCTTATGAACATTCGCCCGCGAATGGATCTAGACAATTCCTTGGTTGTATCTTCTTCTTTTTCTCACAGTATTTGATTTGCGAGTCTATATTTGTTACAGTCGCAAACCTGAAGTCAAATTCTGAAAATTTTAACTACTAAGCTTTGCATAGCTATCTCGTAAGAAGACATATAAATTTCACCTTCAAGCTACTTAAAATCTAACTAAGTCGTTGTGAAGAAATCATTGCCAATAATCGAAATGTGACTCACCTTAAGTCGTAAATAGTTGGGGGTACTCCTTGCTCATTTCCTCTTCCGTTTCCCAAGTCATTTCCTCGACGTTATTATTTATCCATAACACTTTCACAGAAGCTACATCTTTATTTCGAAGCTTTCTTACTTGCCGATCTAAAATCGCTATTGGTACCTCTGCATAAGATAAATCCTCAGCGATACAATATTTTCAATGGGCATAATATGTGAAGGATCTCCAATGCACTTCCGCAACATAGAAACATGAAATACAGGATGAACTTCTTCCAATTCTGAAGGCAAATCAAGCTCGTATGCCACCATACCAATCTTCCGAATAATCTTATACGGTCCAATGTACCTAGGACTGAGCTTCCCTTTCTTTCCAAATCGCTTGATGCCCTTCATAGGCGATACTTTCAGGAAAACCCAATCCTCTACCTCAAACTCTAAGTTCCGCCGGTAAACATATGCATAAGACTTTTGTCGACACTGTGTTGTATGAAGTTGATCTCTAATAAGCTTAACCTTTTCAATCACTTGTTGGACTAGAGTGGGACCTAGCAAATCTGCTTCCCCGAGCTCAAACCAACCGATTGGGGACCTACACTTTCGCTCGTATAGTGCTTCGTAAGGGGCCATCTGAATACTAGCTTGAAAGTTGTTATTATAAGCAAACTCGATAAGAGGTAGATGTTGATCCCAACTTCCTTTAAAATCCAACACACAAGCACGTAACATAACCTCAACCGTCTGAATAGTACGTTCTGCATGTCCATCAGTTTGTGGATGAAAAACAGTGCTAAGATTTACCTGAGTGATCAGACCTTTCTGAAATGATCTCCAAAAATGTGTTGTAAATTGAGCTCCTCAATCTGAGATAATAGATAATGGAACTCCGTGAAGGTGAACAATCTCCTGAATGTAAAGCCCAGCATAATCTTCAGCTGAATATGTCGTCCTAACTGGCAAAAAATGAGCAGACTTTGTCAGCCTATCGATAATTACCCAAATGGAATCAATCTTTCGTGGAGTGCGAGGCAAACTAGTGATGAAGTCCATATTTATCATATCCCATTTCCATAACGGAAGCTTAATATACTGGGTTAGGCCTCCAGGCCTCTGATGCTCTGTTTTAACTTGTTGACAGTTGGGACATTCAACTACCATCTCCGCAATATCTTTTTCCATGTCATTCCACCAATAGACCTGTCAAAGGTCCTGATACATCTTCGTCACTCCAGGGTGAGATGTATATCTAGAATAATGGGCCTCTGAAAGAATATTTGTATGGAGCTTCCCATCTGCCGGTACACATAAGCGACCCTGGGATCTAAGGACTCCATCTCCAGTTAACACAAATAAGGGGTGTTGTTGTTGTGGAATCTTTTCCCCCAATTTCCTAAGCTTAGGATCTTCATGTTGCCGCCTTTCACTTCAGTCACAAAGGAAGATTCTGCCATATTCTTAACGACAACACCTCCGCCTCCTGCATCTACCAATCGTACTTGCAAATTAACTAGCTGGCATATGTCTTGTGTAACTCCAGTCTTATCAGCTTCAACATGACTTAGTCTACCCATGGAATTCCAGCTGAGCGCATCAGCAACAACATTAGCTTTGCCGGGATGATATAAAATGTCAACATCGTAGTCCTTTAATAATTCTAGCCATCTCCTTTGTCGTAGGTTCAACTCCCTCTGCTTAAGTAAATACTGAAGGCTTTAGTGATCGGTAAACACATCTATATGAACCCTGTATAGATAATGTTGCCAAATTTTTAGGGCAAAGACAACTGCAGCCAACTCAAGATTGTGTGTAGGATAATTCTGCTCATGCTTCTGCAACTATCTAGAGGCGTATGCAATAACCTTACCATGCTGCATAAGAACACAACCTAGGCCAATTCTTGAGGCATCACAATAAACAACATAGCCCTCATTACCATCTGGAAGAGTTAGGACAGGTGCAGTGGTAAGCCTTTTTTTTAGTTCATGAAAGCTCTGCTCGCATGCCTCGGTCCACTGAAACTTTGTTGCCTTATATGTCAATTTTGTCAGTGATGCAGAAATAGAAGAGAATCCCTCCACAAACCTTCGGTAATACCTTGCCAAGCCTAAAAAGTTGCGAACCTCCGTCGGATTCAAGGGCCTCAGCCAAGTCATCACTGTTTTAATCTTTTTCCATCAAACTTAATACACTCGTTTGTAATAGCATGACCAAGAAAAGCTACTGAGGTCAGCCGAAAATCACATTTAGAGAATTTAGCATATAACCTGCAGTCTTGGAGAGTCTACAATATAGCTCGCAAGTGGTCTGTATGCTCAGCTTCTGAAAGACATGACAAGGAACTCAAAATGGCCATACCTCGTCCTAAATGCTGTTTTTGGGATATCAACTTCCCTGACTCGCAACTGATGGTAACCAGACCGCAAGTCAATCTTGGAAAAGCATTTGGCACCTTGTAACTGATCGAATAAGTCATCAATCTGTGGAAAAGGATATTTATTCTTTATAGTGACTTTATTTAGTTGTCTATAGTCAATACACATCTGCAAGGATCAATCTTTCTTTCGAACAAAGAGCACTGGGGCACCCCATGGGGAAGTACTTGGCCTGATAAAGACTTTATCGAGCAAGTCCTTCAGTTGTTCCTTCAATTCTCTTAGCTCTGCAAGTGACATTCTATAGGGAGGAATCGATATAGGTTGCGTATCAGGAAGCAAGTTTATAGCGAAATCAATTTCCCTTTCTGGGGGAATTCCTGGAAGATCATCAGGGAATACCATTGGAAATTCATTCACGATAGGAATTGAATGAAGAGTCATGGGCTCCTTGTCAAAATCATGTACATGAACCATATGGTATATACAACCTTTAGCAATCAACTTCCGAGCCCTAAGGTATGAAATAAACTTACCCTTAGGTGTGGCTGCATTACCCCTCCACTCAAGGACTAGCTCACCTGGAAAGTAAAATCGGACTATCTTTGCGCAACAATCAATATTAGCATAGCAAGCTGCCAACCAATCCATACCCATGATAACATCAAAATCTAGAATTATCAACTCAACTAAATCAGCGGAGTTTGGACGATCATTAATTAATACTGTACAACCCCGATAGACACGACTAGCTAAAATAGAATCGCCAACCGGTGTAGACACCTCAACTGGTTGTGGCAATAACTCAGATTTTATGTCAATCGTACTAGCAATAAATAGAGTAATATATGAAAATGTAGAGCCAAGGTCTATCAATTCGTAAATAGCTTGAGAAGATATCGTCAATATACTTGTAACAACATCAGGGGATGCCTCTGAATCCTGTCGTCTTGTGAGTGCATAAAAGTGATTCTGACCACCGCTCGAACTTGTATCTCCTTCACCTCTCCCTCTACCACGACCCTGAGTAGACTGTGGTCCTGGTCGTGGGGCACAGACTGAGGGTGAAGATGTTGTGGTGGATCCTAACGGCTAAGCTAGATCACATCTGCTTAACCTCAAGCACCGACAAATAAAATGTCTTGTCTGCCCACAATGATAACATGCACCTGAACCCTGTCTACACTACCCAGTGTACAGCTTACCGCACTGTGTACAATGAGGAGTGGGATGTCTTATCTGTACGGAAAGATCCTGAAGACGACCTTCAGGTTGGCCTGAGCTCTGACCTGATCCTGACTGACTATAACGATCAAACCGCGGTCCCTGCACCTGTGGTGAGACACTACCTGCTAGCCGAGGTGGATATCGATGGAAAAGGGGCCTAAAATCACCATGTGGCTCCTTATAAGACCCCATAGTACGGGCCCTCTTACTCTGCTCCCTATCTCTGCGGGTATCACGAATCCGTTTAGAAAGGTCCTCTGTAGTCTGAGCGAAAGCCTGTATGCGGGAAATATCAACATCATCTGATAGGGATGCTACCCCAATGTTTGATCAAATGATCTACCAAACCATCAACATAACGATGAACTCTGGCTCTCATGGTACGTACAATATCTGGTGCATATCTTGCCAAAGAATTAAACATGTGGCTATAATCCCTCACACTCATGGTTCCTTGCTTCAGATTGATAAACTGGTCAAGACGGGCTTCTCGAACTTCCCGTGGAAAATAGTGGGCAAGGAAGGCCTCAGAAAAGTCCTTTCACTCTGCTAGCGGAGCATCAGGTCCTCTAGATCTCTCCCATGCCTCATACCAAAGGATGGCTACATCACGTAGCCGAAAAGAAGCCAACTCCACAACCTCTGTGACGGAGGCATGCATCACCTTCAATACTCTATATATATGGTCTATAAAGTCCTGGGGATCCTCAGCAAGACTAGATCTTGTAAATAACGGAAGGACCAAATGAAGAAACTCTCGTACCTTCAAACTTTCTGACCGGTCTCTCTGAATATCTACTCCTGACTCCAGTTGTCGCTCATGAATAGAAACCATCCTAGTCAGCAACTGAATTGCCTCTCTCATCCCCTGCTCCCCAGAGATCTCTGGTGGAGGAACAATAGGTACTGGAGGTCCTGTGTCCATAGCTTCCTCAGGTACCAATGGAACTGGTGAGGCTGGGGGTACTGCATCTCCTCGGGCTTCAACAAGTGTCGGGGAGGCTGGTACTAGGGGTACTGGAGATCCACCCTGTGCCTCCGAGGGAAATCTATCTCTTTGACCCGGTGGGGAACAACTAATACCTTCCCTTGGATCTATACCTATCTCTCGATCTGCCATATCCAGAACAAGTGTAGCCTGTTAGTAAGAAATACAAAGTACGATTTAGATTTCAAATGTTCTTATGCTTTTGCACTATAGCACGATCTATCAGTTCAATGAAATGTAACCATTCCTAAATGCCCTGTAGCCTCTTGATTATAAGTGTGGTGCACAACACACCCATAAACAAGACTCTACTAGACACGGCTTGTGGACCCCCCGGGATATGACCTGCTCTGATACCAAGTTTGTCACGCCCCGAAATAGGGAGCGTAACTGGCACTCGATAGTCTAATACATCAAGTTACCCAATGAAACAAACTAGCTAAACCAAACTTGTGAGGTAAAAAGATTTGGCAGCACAACCTCTAAAAAGTGAAGCCTGCACCCAAAGGTCATGACCTGAAAGAGAATAACCATACAAACAATTATAGACAAACCAAAAAAATAAATAAAGATGTACTATCTAGACGACGATGCCACAACCAAAAACATACCTACTTACACACACAAATATATATACATGCCAAGACTATTGGCTGGAGGTTGAAACATACAAAAAGAAAACCCAGAATACTATGTCCACAATAGCCTCTATGAGTGACATAAGCACTGTCGGGACAAGGCCCCGACTATACCCAAACTGTACAACTAAAGTAAATATCCTCTGATAGCCCCAGGATAAGATGGAGGTTACCAACTCACAGCTGAACCTGAATCCTAGCGGGTGGATCGATTAGAGTCCCTGCCAGTACCTACTTGCACAAAACAAAAAGCAATGTCCCCAGGCAAAGGGATGTTAGTACGAATAAAAATGTACTGGTATGTAAAGGAAAAAGTAAAATCATAAACATTTACTGTAAAAGGGTAATAGAGATACCACCTGAAATTGAAACCCAAATAATCTCCATAGCTGGCCTTTAGCCCCCTACTACTTAAATATGCATGGTGTGCTCGTATAATCGTATGTCGTGAATACATAAATATATAGATGCAAATGCATGACATACCCAACCAAATTCTAGCAATGGTGGTGCTTTCCGGTAGCGAACTGGCATCATATTCGCCAACTTGTGGCCATTTGTGTCTCATACGTATAAATATAGGCAATAGGACCCATACCTCCCGATTATAGCTCTGGAGTAGAATGCATAGCATGTCATGTCATGGATTTATAACACCTATGAGTTACTATTGTCATGTTGCCAATCTTGGCCCGTTTGTAGTCTTGTTCTCATAACCCCATAATAACTTTCGTATAACATATAACAATCTCATGGAACTTTATATGTTCTTCCAAATAAGCTTGAAAAGTTAACTCAAATTTTATAAGGATAACCTAACCTTGTTGAAATTTAAAACAAGTTTAAGGTTACTTACTTAGTTTCTAACTTGGTTCCTAGATAATTTATAAAAGAAATATTTCAAAAACCAAGTGTTTAGATTACCTTTAAATTATATTTGAGAGTTTTAAAGATCGTGAGCTACTTTAAAGATTTTTTTTAATAATAACCTTAGTGGAGAAAGAGGGTTGGTCACAAGTAGTAAGGGTCTCGCGTGACATTTTAAGTCACATCACCCAAGGAAGAATACGAATTCATACGTGCGGACATATAATCAAGGAAACTGATAAAATGACATGTAGATGTCGATCACTCTATTTATCCGAACGAGTGAAATATCAAAATAACAGAATCATGAAAATAATTCAGCTGAGATCCCAATGCCTTTCACCGAAGATCTTTCTAGCAAGAGAATTGCAAAATATCACATACGGTGTTTTAGGAATTTCCCAGGAATGGTGCTAAAATGAGGGACGTAGCTTCGCCTTAACATACCTTTTCAATGAACGCTCGAATGGCCATAGCTTCTTCACGAAAGTTGTTCCTTACATCCTAAACTTCGCAAACACTATATATACACAACTGGTACACACCTATAAACAGTTCATAATTGTTCTTAAATCGGCAGATTCGCCAAATGGCCTCAACTTGATGAAATGTCCGTAGAACTTCATAAAAACAATCATAAAAGAGTCCCGGGATGATTACCTTAGTTAACCAAGTTTAAACCTTGAAGAAACACCAATAACTACAAATTTATATCTTCAAAAACTTGCTCCAAATGCAGCTAATAGAAGGGGAAAACGATTGCCACGTGTAGAGATCACGTTTCTAGGCACGGGGGAAATCTTTAATGGTAGAAATCGTCAAAAACTGACCTTCATCATGCAAGTACTCCATAGGAACCCTCTCTTAAGCTTTCTTTCTGGTTTGGAAGTAAAATGAAATGTTTTCATGGCTTAAAACGTTGAGTAAGCCGATATACCACATTTTTTACCCGACCCGGATTCTGCCCCGGTAGTCCGTAGTAAAACCCTCATAACTTTTTACTCCGATGTTGGTTGGATACAGGGTTTTATGCGTTGCAAACTACACTCGTAGGCCTTCGATTTAATGGGTGATAGGCCTTCTAACTCTTTATATATTGGGAGAAAACATACAAGACATTTGACCCAAAGTTAAGAAAATATTATTAGAGAAACTTCTATAACTTTTGCCGACTTTAGTTTCACTAATTTTCATGACTTCCAAACTTAACATACGACCCTTGTGCTATTATAATACCTCATAACACACTATTCTTAAAATGTTGTACACTCATAGGCTTATCCACAAGGTATGGGACAAGTTAAACCTTTCAAACGGGTGAAGTTCTACCCGAGCCATTTCTTTTATCATGAACTTTGTTTGAGGGGTCCCTTTGACCTAAAACTTTAGTTTAGTTCCTTGATTTTTCCACCTACTTGCAATCTTAATCTCCAATGTATGATACAAAGTCATATACACCTAATATAACCATGCCATACTACGCCACATATATTGTGCACGATTAGAGAAAAAGTACGGGATCTTACAGTTATTTTAAGGGTCTTTTGAGTCTTTTCCCTAATTATTTTAAATAAAAACTAAGTGGATTTGTCCTTTATCCTAAGACCTATATAAGGATTTTAGATTCTAAAACTACCCACTTTAACCCCATTCCCCTAAAAAGAATAACCTAACCAAAATCATCTTCCCCAAATTATCTCAAGACTAAGGAAGGAGAAGAAGCTAGGGTCAATTCAAGTTCATCAATCCTCCATTCTTTTTGGGGCTTCAAGTATCAAGATATGTGGATATTCATCCATGGAGTCCATTCATTCATGGGGCCCCAAAGCTTCCAATTTCTCAATCTCAAATTCAATTGTTAAGTTAGGGTTTCAATTCAACCTTTAAGGGTTTCATTTAGTTATGATTGATTATTGTTAATTAAGTCTTCTTATGTATGATTCAATGTTAATACATGATATTTAGTTGAAATTATGTTGACCCTTGTCTAAATTATGATTTTCGACTATAAACCTATGATGAACTCATGAACCTATGAACTATCAATTTATCAAGATATGCATATTTTATGAAATTATTCTTTATAATTTTGGGATGCTTTTAAAGGAAAGAATTAATGTTATTGTGAAAGGTTTTCTCACATGCGATTATGATCATAGTTGCGTAAGGTAATTCTCACTTATGGACTCACATTGGTGAAAAGTTTTCTCATCTATGTTGAATTATGTTTAAGGAGCTACTCTATGTTTTGATCTTGAAAGATGGGGTTTGGTATTGATCATTTCCTTTCTTATGTTATATCGATATTTGACTTTTATCAATTCTGTTGGGATTAAGACTTAGCACTGAGAGGGCTTTGAGGTGGAGGCTTAATTAGGGTAGTCTCTTGTAGCAACCTCTAGTCCCAAACTACATGCCCCGTAGAATTGTCTTAAATGACCTAGCTAGTGGATCCACTTTATCTAAAGATGATATGTACGGATTCTATCTTGGCAAGTAGATTCTCCTTCTTTCGGTATGAGGGATATACCGGATTTCATGATATAACTCTCATTGTCTTATTGTTAGTTAAAGCTAATATCCCGCAAAATGACTATGTATCTACAAAGCTTTTCTTATGTCCTTTATGTTAATGTATTTGACCATATTTCATGATTCACATATCATTTCTTCTTTAAGTCCTTAAATGTTCAAAAAAAGATCACGCCGGCATGTTTTTAAGTCTTTCATGCTATCATGTCTATTTTATGCATATTGTCCCATACTTAGTACATTCCATGTACTAATGCATACTTGTGCTTACATTGTTTCACTAATGCAGGGTCTGACGCTCCTACCTCCCATACTCATGGCTAGTTGGTTTTCATTGGTTTCGAAAATTTGTGAGTCCTCTCCTCATGATTCGAGGATCGAGATACTTTTATAGATTTATGTCATTTTCATTTTCAGACTTTGTATGTGATGTATTGGTTACGTCTCAATTACTTTCCTTATGATGTATTAGATGGCTTATTGAGACTTATGATAGACTTTTGTTTTGTCGGAACTCTTTGAAATATAAAATTCTATCTTTTAAACTCGTTAATTTCCATTATTTTGTATGATATATGCTAAGTGGCTTGTGCAGTACCTTTCGAGGTCCTATACACCTTGCTACTCCTAGGGTATAATTTGGATCGTGACAGAAGGGGATTATTCCATCACTTAGGGGTCGTTTGGTAGAGTGTATTAGAAAAAATAATGCATGCATTAGGTGTGTTATTAGTAATACCTTGTTTGGTACACTTTTTTAAGTCATGTATAACTAATGCAAGCAATAGTTATACACTATATTGTGTATAAGATTGTGTATTACTAATACCAAGAAATTCTAGGTATTAGTAATGCATAACATTTTTACACTTGCATTAGATAATATAATTACAAAACTACCCTCAAAGTCTATTAAAAAAACATTTTCCATAGTACTTGTTTTAGAAACCTTTCATCTTCTTGTACTTTGTCAATGGAAATTCAAGAGTGAGTTTCTTCTTCCTTCTGCTCAATGAAACATTGTTTGCTCATCTCCACAAGGTTAGTACTCTTATCTTTCATTATTATTTGATTTTTCTACCTCTATTTCACAATTTGGGTATAATTCTTTCTCTGTCAAAATCAACGATTTTGAGTTTGCCAACCATTTTGGAATGCAATCAAAGTGTTTTGTTAATTTTAATTTAGCAAATAGTAGGGAAATATGGTGGCAAAAATGTGAAGAAGTTTGACATCTTCTTCTTCTTTTTTTCAAATCTTATTTCAATATAGTAACAACTATATAATTTTATATTTGAAAAAAAAAAAAAAGAATAGGAGTAAATGATGTTTTAGCAAAGAAATCTTTTTTGATGTTTAGCAAAGAACATTGTTGCAAAGGAAGTGTAGAAAGAAATAAAGTGTGAAGGGTATTTTTGTAAACATACATTTTTTTAATAGAAATTATGCAAAATTTGTTATTTCTAATACATCAAACCAAACAGTGTATAAGAAATAATGCAGGCATAACTAATGCAAGCACTACTAATGCAAGCATTACTAATACACCATATTTTGCATTATTCTTATACACTCTACCAAACGACCCCTTAGAGAGTGTTGAAAGAATTACGCATCTCTGTGGAGAATGATAGTTCTTGTTTATGCGTCGAGCAGTTTAAAGAAACTTCTTTACTTATCTTTTTTTATTGAAAGTAGATATATGAAGTTAAAATAGCTCTATCAGAGTGGGCTAGAATGTAAATTTCAATCAAGGAAGTTCATCAAGTTCTAAGAAAGATAAAGACCAAGCATTGAAAACAGTTTCAAGAGGCGTAACTAGCAACAATATGGAATGCTGCAGTTTATCATATTTGGAGAACAAAGAACTAAAAATTTATAGAGGAATTAGAGTGAATTAAAATTTAGTCCGTCTCATAAAGAATGTCCATTTAATTTTAATTTTCTTTTTTACCTTAAATAAAATAAATATTAACTACACAAATATCCAATGGTTGTTTTAAATAATAAATTAAAAAGTCTTTATTTTATTTTTCTTAAAACTCATACAAATTAGAGAGTGTTACATAAATGAGTCGGAAGGAGTACACTGGAGTTGTTACCAAAAAAAAATTATTTTCCCTCAATTAAACATCATCACTTAAATTGACCCAAAAGTGTATTTACAAGTATGTCCCTGCTTCTGCTTCTGTCACTGCTATTTATAGATGTAGCCGTGCCTCCACCGCGTTTTCCTTGGAAGAAGTGTCAACACTTTCACAGTTCACACTACACTTTCTCCTTCGAATCTAAGGTAGCCATGTCTATGAGCAATAACATTACAGCTTTCTTGAATTTTGTGGCATTTATGTGCTCCATCCCTATAATCGCCGCCGGTACATGGCTGGCTTCGAAGCCCGACAACGAATGTATCCACTGGCTCCGATGGCCGGTTGTCTTCATGGGTCTCGCCGTTATGCTTGTCTCCTTAGCTGGATTCGTCGGTGCTTATTGGAAAAAAGAGGGATTATTGGGTGTTTATTTGGTGTGTATGGCGATTCTCATCATCCTCTTGCTCGTGCTCCTTGTTCTTGCTTTTGTCGTCACGCGCCCTAACGGCGAGTATTCTGTATCCGGTAAGGGTTATAGCGAGTACAGGCTTGCAGGTTTCTCGTCGTGGCTGAGGAATCGAATTACAGATGGTGATAGTTGGGGGAATATAAGGGCGTGTTTGGCTGTTTCTGATATTTGTCCTAAGCTTAATACTGAGATTATTACTGCTGATCAATTCTTTGCTGCTCATCTATCTCCTATCAAGGTAAATTTATCTCACCTTGTTTTTTTTTAATTAAATATTATCCCCATAAATTTAGCCAAGAATTATTACTTAGTAGAGTAAGATTTTATGTTACAAGGGCATATGAATAAAGTGAAGGTTTTTTATTATTATTAAATATTATCGCCAAAAGAAGGCAGGGTGGGTAGCTGGGGCATCAGCGTCTGGTGCTTTTGTTATTTGTCAAAAGGGCATGAATAAAGTGGAAATAAAAGAAGAAGTATTTGGTGGTTCTTGAGAGTTTGAGAAGGCAAAAGATAAAAGTGGTTAGGCATAAATTAAAATGTACTACTCTACTATTTCATAAGTTCTTATTTATATTTCGTGTTTAATATTTGTTATTTTATAAAATCAATGCATCAATGACAATGTTATTTTTATTTTACCCTTTGAGAGTTACTAGTCTTAATAGTACGAATTTGATCAACATAGGTAAATTAAATGATTAATTCAAGTTCATTTGTCAATTCTTCACCAAAAAATAAATTATCTATGTTTATTTATTGAAAACTTACTTTTAAGAGAACACTAAATAAGAATACAATGATAGACTTACTAAATTAGTTTCTTAATAGGCGTGAAATCTAAAATGCTGACATATTTTATATGAACGGTGGGAGTATAATTAAATATTTTTTGACAAGTTATTGGAGGTTTAATTTGACTTCAATTGGTTAATCATTACATTAAGATATTACTAATCTTAATAATTAAGTGTGTGTTAGTTATGCAAATATAATTTTAAAAAATGAAGAAAAGTTGTTGCAATATTCAAAGTCGAGAAGAGTAATGATGGGATGAGATGGGACCTACCATGAGAAATTGTTGGTGAATGAAAGGATGAGTCCATGATTTTGAAAGACAATTAGTTGAGTTTGTCATCCTAATAGAGTGCAAAAACTGCATTATTTCCCATCCCATCAATACAAGGTATTTATATATACATGGTGATTTTGACCCACTTGTCCAATTTATCAGCTGGTTTTAGAATGATGAATAATCTAGATTTATCTATCTGATAATGTAATATATATGTACTTGGTGCCAAATGCTAGATTCTATTTGTGTCACAAGAAATAACTATTGGCCGATATATATGTTGCTCATACATATTCATTGCCCTCAAATGGCCTCAATTATAACTTTATAGTCAAATCATACGGATTGAGGGTCGATCATAAAAAATAATGAGATAACTAGTTTACAAGTATATTTAGCTATTTACTCACACAAGTGTTGGTGTTGTGTAAATTTTGCAGTCAGGATGTTGTAAACCTCCAACAATTTGTGGGTACCAGTATGTGAACCCAACTGTGTGGAATAACCCAACAAACACAATAGCAGATGCAGATTGCTCCATTTGGAACAACGACCCAAACCAGCTTTGCTATAACTGTGATGCGTGCAAAGCTGGTTTGTTAGGAAATCTGAGAAAAGAATGGAGGAAAGCAAATCTCATTCTCATTTTAACTGTGGTAGTTCTTATTTGGGTATATCTCATTGCTTGCAGTGCTTACAGAAATGCCCAAACTGAACAACTTTTCGAACGTTACAAACAGGGTTGGGCTTGATATTATTCTTCCCCCTTTCCACTTCTCAAAACGGTTGTAGTAATGCAGTTTGGTTAACTTTTGCATTTTAGGTTCTACTTTTTGTATTTCATTTGCACATATTCTTTGTACCATCTTATCTTTGTTAAGTCATATGTGGTATTGTGCAAAACTAGTTAGTGCTTCTTTGTTTTTACTCCCTCTGTTCCATACTAGATTAGATGGATATCGTATTAAAAATATTTGTTCCATCTTACTTGATCATTTATTAATGTGATAGAATTAATTAATTTTTCACATTTTATCTCTACAATTAGAAGTTAAACTTTAAACAAATTTGAAGATTCAATTTTTTTAATAGATTAATAATAAAGGGTAAAATAATAAAATTGATCAATATATTAATAATATCTTAATCTTTGTATAAATAAAAAATGTCTATGTCATATGAGACGAGGGGAGTAATAGTTTATGTACATTTTTGTTTGTAAAAGCTTTACCTGTCGTTTTGGAAAACTGAGAAGTGTACCAAAAGAGCATTTTACCCTCGTAGATTGGGTCTTTTCGTTTTTCTAAGAGACATTCAACATTTTCCATGGATGCGGGTCAATTATTTTTGTGAAAAATGTACAAATTATCATATATTTAGATCAAATTAAATGTTATAATTATGGTTTCATTTAAGGAAAAATTATATATAATAGCAAACTATTAATTTAAATTAAATGCTATAAACATAGTTTGATTTAATTGTACCACATAGCAAATTATTGTTATTTTCGCCTCTCTCCCTGGTGGAATCTCGCTCGCCACTCTCATGTTGCGCTGCTAGTCTCGCTCGCCTCTCTCGCTTTTATACAAACACAAATGTATTAAATGTATTTGTGTTTGTATAAAGCGAGAGAAAATTGTATATATACATATATTTTCGCTCCCCTGTCTCCCCTCTCCCAAATTTCGCTCGCCACTCTCCAGATCTCGCTCACCTCTCTCACTTTATACAAACACAAATGTATACATTGTGTTTGTGTTTGTATAAAGCGAGAGAAAATTGTATATACAAATACAAATACTTATATTTTTGTCCTATACACATGATTATACAAATACGATCTTCCCCTGCCCAATTTTCTTTTGTCTTTCTCTCTTTCTCGCTTTATACAAAACAGATTATACAATTGATTCTTTTGTATATGTATGCTGAAACAGATTATACAATTGCATCTTTTGTATATATGTATAGCGAAATAGTCATAGCTTTCATTTGTATATGTATAGCGAAACATACATATTTATGTTTGCTATGGAGCGCAATTATGCAAACTATAGCTATAACATACAAATATGATTTTTGTGTTTGCTATATGTGAAAGTTGTTCTTCGTTTAATTCTATTTTGTAGCCTATATTTCACTTTTTCTTGCCATTCGGTTGGAACTTGTATATTACTATACATATAGAATTGACAAGTCTAACCAAAGAACATATACATATACAAATAACAACAAATAAAAAATTGTATTTATATATATATATATACACACACAAATGATAAGCCTAACACATAAAACATACATATATAATTGAAATAAATATATAAACGTGGTTTTCATAGACACAAATGAATTAGTGCCGCGAATTTATATAAATCGCCGCGATTTGTACATATCAGAGACTCCATAGCAAACAAAATATAGTTATAGAGCGTAAATAACAAAACTCTAGTATAGAGCATTGATATATGATTATTATCTTTGCAATCCTAAAAAAAATTCACTATTTTAGCCGAAATGATTTGTAAAGTGAAGGCTGAACATATCAACACACATTCAAAGCTGACATCATTTTTCATACGGCATAATACATAATTGTCACCTTCAACTTGACTTCAACTGACATCTATATTTTATTTTATTTTATTTTGGGTGTGCATAAATAAAGGCAAAATACTTAAGTATACAAATTAAGTACCTTAATAACCAATATATAGCAATAGTTTTTTTTTCACCTATATAACAATAGTTTTTTTTTAAAATATAGAAAATAATATTATGTATAAACAAATCATAGAAATAATAACGCACGATTTTCTCAAATTACTGATTTTCTCCCATTATTTTACCTTCCACAATATACTCAGATTGGTTATATATTCTCTTCCATCAAAAAAGGTTTTTTAACAAAAATAAACCTCTCTACCTCCCTATCTTGAACGATTTTTTAATTATGGATATCAATAGTGTTTCAATTCTAATTCAACACAACGGACAATGGAAAGTATCAGGTATGTGTTATTGGAACTACTCTTATGACTCCTTTGAAGAGTTCGACTCCTACGTCAACTAGTAATCTTAAAGACAATGGATAACTTAGTTTTAGTATATAATTAGATCTCCTAAGTCACATATAACTATACTACTATCGTTGTACATAAATACGGGAGTAGACATAACATATTGTAAGAGCGATATAAATAATATATCCTTTGGTTCTTGCTTCTGGAGAATATCACGTTCTAACATGGGTTCAAACCATACTTCGGACTCATCGTCCACTTCTCGAACGGCAGTCATGGCTCAAACAAGCAACCCATCTCCTTCTCCTCTCACCAACGCTCATCACTTTATTTCCATAAAATTAACATCTACAAATTATCTTTTTTGGAAAACACAAATTTGTTCGTTTCTTCGAGGACAAGAGCTTTTTGGTTATGTAGATGGAAGTTATGTATGCCCACCCTCTCATATGGCAGGCAAAGATGGTGAACAAGATGTTTTCAATCCGGCATATCTTCGGTGGATCAAACAAGATCAATTGATTATGAGTCTCATTATCTCATCTCTCTCGGAGGGGACTATTCCAATCGTTATAGGGATACCCACGGCAAAATCTATATGGGATGCTCTAGAGGTAGCCTTCTCGTCACCATCGAATACTCGAATTCTAAAACCTCATATGCAGCTTCAGAATCTTAAATAAGAGGATTTGAGCGTCACTCAATATATATTCACAAAGTCAAATTACTTATCGATAAACTAGCAGCTGTTGGCCATCCAGTTTGCCTTCCTGATCAAAATATTTATATGTTCAAAGCTCTTCGAATTGAATTTAAAGATATTGTAACTGCTCTCTCTGCTCGACAAGAACCTGTCACCTATAGCGAGTTACACAGCCTTTTGTTAAGCCATGAATTTATTCATGATCAGGCACTCTCATCCAGAGGCGTATGTACATGAAGGGGAGTGGGTTCACATGCACCCATCCTCCCCTTCCTAACCCCTATATAATACTACTATTTTTCTAATTATCTTTTTAAATTTGTATTGGTGAACCCAAGGTTAAAAAGAATACTCTAGTATATTGATAAGTATGTACAAATAGGGGGTGCATAACTTATAGATTTGTGGTTCAAATTTTTCTATCCACATTAATATTTTTAATTTTTAATTAATATAACAAAATGTGCCACTTTTCATAGATCTTTTTAATAATTTATAAATAAAAAGAGGTTCAAATACCCATATTTTTAGGTTGCATTAGGTATGTCTAGACCTTAAGCTAGAAGTGTCAATAAAGTCAAATTATATTTTTTACTTTCTTTTTCTCCTTTCCTTCTTTAGACATTTTTCTTATTTATTTATTTTAACTTTTTCTTTTGACTTTTCAAAGCCCTAAACTAAAAGGTAAAAAAGAGTAAAGACATCATATTGTTCTTCTTTTGGCTTCATTCCACTTTGTTGTTCATGGTGAAGTAGAAGTGAGATTTGAGAACAAGTAACAAGGTATGCTATCTAAAAATAAATAAATTATTTATTAATGTACTTCATTTGTTTTATATGTTTTTCTTGATTTATGAAGTGGTG
>JAJOOR010086505.1:0-11544 GCA_036250505.1 Solanum acaule | reverse complement strand
ATCTGCCTCCTCGACTGAGAATGTGACTCATTTAGACCTCCAAGAAATTGAATCAGTCGTTGTTGTCGCAAATGCTCAACATAATCCTTCGACTTTGGGCACTTGCAACTTGGAAATATCACCATTGCATCATACTCAGCCCATAATTCCTTTAATTTTGTAAAATAAACTGAAACAGTATCGATCCCCTGTGCAATTGTAGCAATTTCTCTGTGTATTTGGTAGATTCTCATACGATTGACCTTGTCAAATCGTTCCTGCAGATCTTCCCAAACATGTGATGCATCTGACGCATAGACAATGCCACTTAAGAGATTAGGAGCTACTGTGTTCATAAGCCATGAAAGAACAATTGCATTACAGGTATCCCATTGATCATGATACTTAGTTTCAAAACTTGCCTTCTTACAGGTTCCAATCACAAAACCTAGCTTCCTCTTAGCTTGCAAAGCAATTCGCATGGACCTCCGCCATAACCCATAGTTCTCCGATCCTGTCAACTTAACAGGACAGAGCACAGATCCTGGAGTATCCGATGGATGCAAGTAGAGAGGATGTGTGTAAGGAATAACAAGCTCATTTTCAGTAGCCATTGTTGTTGATCCGACCTCTAGCTCTGATACCATGTTAAGTCCTCCAATGGAGGTTCTGTGAGTCTAAGAGGAAGAAGACCAACAGTGAAAAATAAAATTGTGTATTGTATTGAATGAATTGGTTACAGAGTATGCTACAGAATATATATACAAGTGTTTTTCTTCACTCCACTGATCAAGTTAGTTATAACTAACTTGTACTATTAACTAACTACTGCCACGTCAGCTAATCTACAACTAGCTAACTAATTTAGCTAATTACTAACTAGCTAACTAATTGTAGTGTCTTCAATAGTATCTCGTACAACTTCAATGCTTTTAACACATGCTTTAATGGGGTTTGGAAAAGATCCCTCCATGTAAATTGCAGTACACTGTTTTTAAGTGTTTCAATTAGTTTTTACCATATTGTACTAAGAAATATATATATGTTTGCTTGAAAATATGTAAAGATAACTATACAGTTGATCCCAGGGGTGGACCCACATATAGAGGTTTGGTTACTCGAGCACCCATTAACTCTAAAACTTATATATGTATATAGAAAATACTGAAACATTGACATTATAATATACGCAAGCACCCTTTGAACAAAATGCTTCACAGGTATGTTGGATCTGGAGTTGATTTCAAAGGTTCACAAGTGCCCTCTGTGAGGGTCCGAATCCCAGTAACCCCCTTTATTTTTTGTTGAAAAAAAAAACTGTCTTGATAGTTTTTTTACTCTTCTTTTTATATTCATTTTCACCTTGACTTTTTCCTTTTACGGAGTTTATTTATTTATTTATTGTTTATCAAGTTTTCACTCTTTTTATTTCATGTAGTAACTAAATTATAAAAATATTAGTAAACTTTTAGAAAGAATAAAAATGGTTTGAGCACCCACAATCATTAAATCCACAATCTGCCACTGGTTGATCCATTTGGGCCTCTCCACTACTTTTCTTCTATATCATCCACTAACACTGATGCAGATTTAAGTCTCCAGCTTAATATTTTTTACATCCCTAACTACTTGAAATTTTTCGATTTATTATTCAAAGTTAAGGAGAGAGATTGATTTTTAAACAAAGTTGAGGATGTAAATGTTTTTTTTTTTTTACTCTGATTAAATATGTTGAAGTAAAGTCACTTATTGATTCTCCATTTACAGAGTAATAGAGTAATCTCGTCAAATGTCAAGAATTGAATGCCAAGGCACAAGTCACGATTTTTGTGCAGCTGAAGATTATCATACATGTCTAATAAAAACAGACAAACTCGGGCTACCTTGTATGCAGGGGCATATCTAGAGGGGGATCCATGGGTTCACGTGAACTCATGCTTTCCTCTCTAGATCATTTATAATAGTGTTTTATTTTATTTAAAAAAATAAACTTAATTATAGTTGTGTGAATTCACGTTCAAAGTATCATATAAAAATACGATTATAAATGGGTGCACCTCTAAGTTAGGATAAAAACTTAAATCTTGTATCTATCTTGTCTTTTTGAGTAACACCTCTCCATTATCGGTAACACTTTTGGCATTTCAACTAATTTTCTTTTGCTTTTTTCCTTTAGTCATTCAAAATTTTCAAGTGTGTTACATTGAAAATTATTTAAAAAATTAGCACTGTAAAAAAATTATATAATTAAATCAAATGTGTATATTAAAATTTAAAACTAGTAGTATTATATATTTTGGACATATCATTTTTAAAATTTAATGATTTATGTTAAGAACCTATAAGTCAAATTGATCAAATTTATATTTAATTAAGATGCATTTTTTCATAATGTAGTACCCATCCTGTCGAAATCCTGAATATGCCTATGAACAGCAAAGGACCACATTAAAAAGTCCAAACTTATACGCGTTGACCCACAACATTTTCCCTAATAGAGCCCAAATGACTTAGCTCTATCAAGCCTGCTTATCTTTATAAAAAGCCCATATAAGGGCAAAACACAACAAGCCCTATTTATCATCAAACAATTTTATTTTTATTTTTCTTATAAAAATACTAATAAATTTGCAGGACAATAATATATGTGAATTGGTCTGACTTATTGAAGCTAGGCTTGATAATTCAATTTTTATATACACAATTTTGAAGATTGGGACTGTCAGATTAGTTCAAAAATGTCATGCCAAACTTCAGGATTATTTTTTTTCGAAATATTTTTGGAGCTTAAAAATTTTGTAACTTCAATCTCGTATAACAACTAAACTTCTAGAAATTTATATATATCTTGGGTCAGTCACGTATATTTGACATCTCTCTTTAGAAATTACGTTATGTAGTTAGATGAAAATATATATTTTATTTATGTGTGTTTTATATGTTGGCATCATGATCTTAATTTTTTCGTAAATTTACTTCTTTATATTCTAGTACTCCTATTTTTTATTGAAAATTTTGACTCCGCCACGGTACGTGATTGTCCCAAGTTATAGTGGTGTGTTCAGTTCAGTTGTCAGGCATGCGTGATGCGTCGCCTGCCCTCATATATGTCATATTAAGCTTTCTATTGTACGGATGTTGCATTGTGCCATCATTTGTCAACAAAAACCCATTAGCAATCCATCAATTGCTTAATTAAAGATAATGATAGTAAAAGTTTAGTGCACTACACCTTATTTCACAATTATATAATACAAATAGTAAAAGTTAGTCCACTACACTTTATCTCACAATTATAAAATACAAAAAGAGATGCCCCATTGAGAATATAGTACTATTAATTAAGTGAAATAATTTGATTTACTTGTTGTATTAGATTGTGTTCTCATTTGTCAATGGAAATCCATAATCTCTTGTAATTAAACAAATGATACAAAGTAAGTACACTAGTCTTTGTCCCCTATTTAAAGAAAGGTGGAAATAAAAAAAGTAAATCATTTGGACAAAAGCTCTTAGCCTAATAATAACAAAGCAGAGACATTAAATCTGCACATTGCAATAATTGTTATCCTCTCTATTGACTCTTTTTGCCCTGCAAGAGAAATGGCTTATGCTGCTATTTCTTCACTTACGCATACATTGAACCAACTCTTGAAACCTAATCAATCTTTGGTTTGTCGATGTTGTACACAACAACATCTCGAATCTCTCTGTCAAAATCTTTCTGCACTGCAAGATTTCCTTGACAATACTACCACAAAGGATATTGAAATTATAAAGGTATCTAATTCATTAAATCTTACTGATGTTATATATATTCTTTTTAATAATAATTAATTTATAGATTTTCAATTTCAAGGTTATAGAAAAGAGGATCAGAAATGTAGTTTACAAAGCACAAGATAGAATTGATTCAAGTCTAAGAAAGATCATTCGAGCAGATCGCGAGGACAAGTGGCAAAAGGTTTGTAAATCCTTTTATGAAGAATTGTTGAAAGTGGAACAACAGGTTTATTTTCTCAACAAAGAGGTGATGTTGATCGAGTTTAACAACCATGCAAGCAAATCTACAGAATTAGCAAGAATTTGCTCTTCACTAGAAAAAAGTACAATTGAGGAAAATACTATTCTTGGGATGGAGGATGACTTCAACATCATACTTGATCGCGTTACTACCCAAACAGACGAGTTAACTGTCATATCAATTTTTGGTATGGGCGGTATAGGTAAGACAACTCTTGCCAGAAAAGTTTATGATGATTTATACATTCGTTCTCGATTTGATAAACAAGCATGGGTCACTATCTCTCAAGAATACAATGAGAGACAAATGCTTCTTGAACTTGTCTCTTCAATTACTGGAAGCAAGCAAGAAACAAGCGATGATGAACTAATGGAGATTGTGTATAGAGGCCTGAAGGGTAGGAGATTTCTAATTGTCATAGATGATATTTAGAGTACTGAGGCATGGGACCAAATGCAAAGAACATTTCCAAATGATGACAATAGAAGCCGAATACTATTAACCACTCGGCTCAAGTATGTTGCTGATTATGTCAGTTGTCCTGATTTTCCACCTCATAGTAAGTCTTTTCTAAGTCGAAATGATAGTTGGAATCTATTCACCGAAAAATTATTTAAAAAAGATCATTGTCCTCCTCTTCTAGAAGAAATAGGGAAGCATATTGTACAACAATGTCGAGGATTACCCCTCTCGGTTGTTGTTGTTGCTGGACTTCTTGGAAAAATGGACCCAACACATGATAATTGGAAGAAGGTTGAGGAAAATCTGAACTCATTCTTTGGTACGGTGTCCGAACGGTGCCAATCAATTCTGTCTCTGAGCTACAATTATTTGCCCCAGTATTTGAGGGCTTGTTTTCTCTATGTTGGAAGTTTTCCTGAAGACATGGAGATTGGTGTTTCCAAGTTGATTAGGTTATGGATTTCTGAGCAATTCGTAAAGGCAAGAAGCAATAAAAGGTTAGAAGTGGTTGCAAGGGAGTATCTAGAAGAGTTAATTGATAGAAGTCTAATTTTGGCTGACAATCATTGGGTTAATGGAAAGATGAGAAGTTGCAAAATTCATGATCTTCTTCGCCAACTATGCCTAAGTGAAACTCATACTGAAAATTTTGTGCATCTCATGAATGGGAAAGTTCTCGAAGCCATAGATGGTCAACGCCGAGTGATCCTTCTGTCTGAAGTTGAAGAGAAGTATGATTATTTTCCGCGACATAGCAGTGGTATTGTCCGTACCGTTATTTCAATGGAAGTAGGTTTTCCAACACGGATGTGTTTCATTGTTTACAGTTCAAGTTGCTTAAGGTATTGGACGTATTATCAATTGATTACGACTTCTCTAGTGTAATACCTGAGCTTGTACATTTGAGATATGTTGCTGCAAGAATTGATGAAGGTCTTTCACTAGCCAAATTGAGAAATCTACAGACCATAATTCTTGAAAGTGAAGAATTGGAGCAGCCAGTAGATATCTGGAGTTTGTCAGAGATAAGACATGTGGATATTAGATCTCCACTACATATATCAAATCCTGTTGAAGCAGAACAACCTTTGTGCCTTCTCAATAACTTGCAAACACTTTATCTCAGTAACTCTCCTTTTGTTGCGGAAATCATAAGAAGAAGTCCCGATCTAAAAGAGCTAAATATTTTAGATAGATTTGAGCATTCTGATTGGGCTGTTATTCTTGATTCTCTCAGTATTTTACAGGATCTGGAGACACTACACATACAAAACATTGATCCGATGATTATCTCTGGAGATATTTCTCTTCCTAATCTTAAGGAGTTGAGATTAACACATGCTCGTATACCATGGGAAGTTGTGAATGTGCTGGCAAATTTACCCAATCTTGAGGTGCTCTATGGGGATCGTGCATTCGATGGAACAGCTTGGAAAGTAGATGAAGATGTTGTATTTCACAAAGTAAAATATCTATGTCTATTTACGTGCAGAGATCTAGAAAGGTGGGAATTAGCAGCTGGTAGTGATAATTTTCCGATTCTTGAGAAACTAATACTGTATGAATTTCCTAAACTAGAGGAGATTCCAGAGAGTATTGGAGAAATAATGACACTAAAATGTATCCAAATAGTTAATTGCAGCTCTGGTGTAGATACAAGTGCAAAGAAAATTCAGGAAGAGCAAGAAAGCTTGGGAAATTATGAGCTTCTAGTTAAAATCTCTCCAAAGGTATGTTAAAATTCCATCTTTGATTATTAGTCAATTCTTAATTAATATGTTCATGCGCTCTTCCTATATTTATTTCACCTGCTAAATAGACTTATAATACATATCAAAGAAGTATTTTACTAGGCGATAGCGGGCAACCCCAACTCAAAGGGATATTTTGTTAGGTAAAATACACATTTGATTTAATTATATAAAAAATTTACTGTGGTAATTTTATTTTTTTTGAAATTTACAATGTTACGCAATTGAAATTTTTGAAAGATTAAAACAAAAAAACAAAAGAAAAATTGATTGAAACATCAAAAGTGTTATTGATAACCACTTGGAGGGGTGTTACTAACAAAAATAAAAATAATATACATATAAGGTTTAAATTTCTATCTTTGCTTAGAGAGGTGCACACAATCATCATCGTATTATTATATGCTACTTTTAACATGGGTTCACACCACTATATTTAAATATTTTAAAAAAAAATATAACACTACTATATATAATCTAGAGAGGGGAGCATGGGTTCACGTAAACCCACGGAACCCCCTCGATAGATTCACAGTCGCAAAAAGAAAAAAATTGGTTGATTGGTCAAGGAGAAATTTATTTTTTGCGATAATTCGTTCTTCACAAAGCGAATATCAAAAATATTGACTTATCCATTGTTGACACCCAATTTTGACCTAACATTTTCAAAATTCGTAACTTTTTAAGTTTTATTTATTTAATAGTTCAAAATACATTTTTTTATAATTTTAAATAAGTTTATATAACTATCCTTATTTGTTAAAATTTAGAATTTTTTATCAGTTAATTTTAATTACATTATTTTTTGTCATAGTCGATTGAATACGTTCAAATATTTATTCATTTTAATTAAATTATTAGTTCTGTTAAATTACATTTTTTACATGTCATTAGTTATGTTCATTACATTTTTTTAATATTCATTTTATTTGTTACATTTGTTAATATTTATTTTGATATTTTGCACAGTCTAGAAATTCATTCGAATATGAATAAGATTTCATACACAAATATTTTATTAGCTAGTGGTTTTGGCTCACGATTTTAAGATAATGGTATTGTATTATATGTGGTTTTCAATTTCCTATTTAAAGAATAGCTTGATCATTAAGTTAAGGTGTGGTGAAATATTTTTAGATTATCGTTGAAAATTTTCAGATTTTATTTACAAAGGATTTCACTTTTCATTATTTTCCGGTCATCACCACCCCGTATTCCGGTCAAGTTCCTGCCACCAAAAAAAAAACCCCAACCCAATTTTTACTTTCTTTTCACTGTTTCAAAGATCCGACAGCAGCTTACAACCACCACACCAACGACCACCGAACAACTGTATGTTGTGGTTTTCACGTTGTTTTGTTCATGAATTTGATCTGAGTGTCTTCATATCTGTTTTTTTAATTCCTATTTGAGTTTGTTGTTGATGTTCAATTTTGATTTTGCTTAATTAGGAGACTCCAATAATTTGAAGCTTCAATTTTGGTTTTGTTGTTTCGTCTTTTCATTAGCCCATGTTGCGTTTCATTAATCTTCCTGCTATAATGCTTGAACATATGCACAGGGTGATGACGTGGAAGAAGGCTAAACATGGGATCCCTTATGGCTACTTGTTAAATCATATGTTCAACCATTTTGAAGTGCCTTTGGGAAGAGGCGTACCTGGTACCATCAAGCAAATGTTCATTGTTGTCACATTGCTAGAATGTGAGTTTGTTGAAGGAAAGGCCAAGGGCAGGTCTCAGGTGGCATATCTTATTGAACAGCAAGCCTCCCTCAAACGTGAGTTAACTGAACTCACTGCATTTCTAAATGATAAGGAAATGGAAATTGTGCAACTGAAATCTAAGTTGCAGAAGGCCGTCTCGAAGGGACCTAGTACCAGTGGTGTGGATGAGCAAGTGGTGCAAGAATTGAAGGTTGAGAAGGAACAATTGCTCAAGGAAAATGCCTCACTCAGTGAGGAAGTCAAGGCCCTCAACAAGCAAGTTATTCAGGCCCATGAGGCTGCAAATAAGCGAATGTCCCTGCTAATGCGCACCCTCAATTTCCTTCCCCGGAGGTCCTAAAGCAATCTTGTCTCCTTAGTTTCTTCATTTCTGCGTCAAAACTCTGTGGCTATGTGTACTGTTTTGACTGACTCATGTGGTCAGCTTTTGTGATCTAATGCTAATTGTTCATACGCTCTATTTAGTATGATTTAATATTCTCTTTCTGCCTACATGATCATGCACTGTGTGGCCCATGGACCTGGATTCTTATATGTTTTGCATATAACTCGTATATGTTTACTGTTACTCCTTTTTAATGATGTCAAAAGGGGGAATATTTGGGGTAAACTGTTGTGTGTAATCAGAAGGGACTGACCTAAGAGGGAAGCACAGTGATAGGGGGAACTGAACTTACGGGGGTGAACTGAACTAAGGGGGATGAATAGTGATAGGGGGAACTAATGTTCTTTTGAATGAATGTCTAACACTCATATGAGGTTGCTTGTAGATTGTTTGTCATCATCAAAAAGGGGGAAAATGATAAGTATTTATGCTCCCAGATATGTTTTGATGATCTCCTTACAAGTGCAGGGACCCGGTCCTTTGCAGAGTATGGTCGTCCAGGACTATATCCTATACAGCTGGCAAGCTGTCACCTCAGCGATTGGTGAGACGCCAGTGTCCTGAACCAATCAGAACGGACGAGGTTGTTTGTACGCTAGACAATAGCTCTTCATGGTTAATTAGGAGACTCCAATAATTTAAAGCTTCAATTTCTAAGATTCAAACATCGGGGAGACTACGTGAGAAGATGTATAATAAAAAAAGAGTCAAAGAGGATCAAGTTATTGTCAACTGAGTTGGCTTCATCACAGGTGAGCTACATTGGTTCTTCCTTCTTTTTAAGATTTGAGGATTACATTTTTCATGTCTCAACTGCTAAGTTTGATGGATGTCTCGGAATTTAAATTACTGTTATGGCAGCCCAATATGGTTGTTGACACCCAATTTTGGCCCCCCACAATATAAATTAATCATCGAGCTTTTCTAATTTCAAATGATTTAAAATTATTAGTTTGCAAGTTATTTTTTGTCACTTTTTTATAATTTTTAAATAATATATATGTTTTACATAATTTTGTATATAATTAGTATATTTTATAATATTCGAAAATCAACTCAAATAGATTTTATTTTTTTAGTTGAATATTTTATTAAATTAATTTACTTTAAGTTGACATTTTTTTTTTTGTTAGTTATTAGTTTATAATTAAATTAGTTATTTTATTTCGTTAAGATTAAGAAGCTCGTTAGTTAATTAATATTAATTTGTCTTGACCAAATTTGCAATTTGTTTGGTTATTTTTCAAAATCAAATCTAACCAATATTTTGCTGTGTAAATTTCATATATGACATATATTATAGTACTATTTTCAGGCTATAGCAGTAGATTTAGACTTTCAAGCTATAGCATTAAAAATTTCAGGTTATAACAAATTCACAAATAAAAGAAATGTTTTTATTAATTCGAAAAAAGTTTTAAAAAAAAATGAAAATTAAAAAAAATGGAATTATAGATAATAAAATAAAAAACTGAAAGTGTGGCCTATAATTTAATTTGAATTTATTGTAGATAATTAATGATTAACATGAAATAAGGGATTCAAACAATTTAACAATGTTTTTTATCCTTAATTCACTCAAAATCAGTTAAGATAAATTAAAAAATCAGATCATATCATTCTTTTGTATATAATTAATAAATAGCACGAATTAAGGGATTTAAACTAATTAAGATTATTTAGTATCCTTAATTCACTCAAATCAGTTAAAATCAAATAAAAATTCAGATTTTATCTTCTTCTTTTTTCAACGTTTCTCTCTCTTCAATTTGCAACAAAAAAAATTCAACGTTTCTCTCTTCAATTTTCAACAAAAAAAAAAATCCCACATTCGAGTAATTGAAGTTTTTTTCATCTTTGAAAATTCTTGATTTTGTTGTGATGGACAACTACGTATCAGTTTTAATCAAACATGGTGAAAGATGGGATCCTTCGGGTTAGTATTTATTATTGTTTAAAGTTTGTTTTAGAATGATAGCGAAATGAAACAAAAATGATCAAACTATCGATTAATTGAAGGTGGATTCATCTTTTGTTAACTGTTGATATCATATTATGTTTACTGTTGTGAAATGTAAAAAATTTAGTGTTTTTTTTGTTTATTTGCTTATTTTGTATACGGTTATTGTTTTGTGAAATTATAAATTTAATGTGATTTTATGAATAAATTTGATAGAATAAATTAAATGAAATTTGTATGAAAGTGTGCTAATTATTCTGTAAAAATAATTTAATTATAATGTTGACGAATTTATGAAAATTTATTTTATTTGATAATGAATTTGATAGTATAAGTCGAGTGAATTATGTATGAAAAGTGTGTTAAGAAATATGTAAAAAAAATTAGAATTCTTGACGAAGTGTATTACAAGTGTTTTAAATTGGTATTAAATGTGAAATTGTTGAGTTTATATTAGTTTTGTTATTTCTGTATAAAGTTGGGTGACAGTAATTAATTATTTGGGATGAGAAATGTGTATAGTTTGAATGAATAATCGTTTTGTATAAAATGTGTATTATATGAGTATGAAAATGTATAAATTTGGTATGAATGATGATTGTTGTATGAAATGTGTATTAAGTGAATATTAAATGTGAAATATTATGTTTTGTATGAAATTTGTTTTGTAATGTACTGTCTGAATGATATTTGATGAAAAAATAATGACGAGTGTGTATAATTTTGTTGTTATTATAATGATTTTTATGGATGAAATGTGTATTGTCCTTGAAATGAAAAGTTAATAATATTTAACATATTTCAAATTGATTTGTATAATGTTAGACTAATTGTTTTTTTTTAATGAAACAGAAAATTATGTTGATTTTCAAATGAAATGAATTATATATGAAAGAGGTTGTTGATGTGAAATTCAAAAGGTCCAAAGTTACTTGCAGTAGATGTTGTCAAGTTGGCCACAACATGAAGCATGTTCAAATTATCCTGCGCAAAACTAATGATTGTTTATTTGTTTAGACTATATATAATTTTTATTTTACTTTATCGTTTAGATTAATGTTTTGTTTTGATATGAAACATAATTGATTTGAAGTGCATTATAAACTTAGTGTTTAATATACCGTTCATTCTTTATACATTGTTCATTCATTAATCATACAGATTGCATACTGTTAAAAATAAAATTTATTCCAGCTTAATACATAAGATAGTGTAAATATTAGTGATAATTATAAAAGGTAATTATGGTATCCTGAG
>JAJOOR010086504.1:0-26788 GCA_036250505.1 Solanum acaule | reverse complement strand
TTTTTTTCACAATGCCGACAAGGAGGATAGCTAGCCTTCTTGCTTTTAGCAAAATTCTCACTATTTTGTCCTTGTATCTTCTTGTTCTGCTTCTTCTTATTTCTTCCATCATCTTGATGTTTAACTAATAGGGCTCCTTCAACAATTCCTTCCTGTCTCATTACACGTCGTTGCTCTTGTGCTTGAAAAGCACTTAAGAGCTCCGCTAGTGTAATTTTGGACAAGTCCTTAGTATTTTCTAAGGTTGTAACAGTAGCCTCAAATTTTTCAGGTACTGTTACAAGGATTTTCTCAACAATCCTTGAATCGTTAAAAGTGGAACCCAACAATCTGACTCCATTTTCTATATTAAGAAGTCGGTCAGAATACTCCTTTATTGTTTCACTTTCCTTCATCCTTTGCAGCTCAAACTCACGTACTAAATTTAGCACTTGCATCCCTCGAATTCTTTCATCTTCTTCATACTCAGTCTTGAGATAATCCCATACCTCTTTTGCTGACTTCAGGGACATAATACGAGTAAAGATGGTGGATGAAACTGTTGTATACAAGCATGCCTTTGCCTTTGATTTCATGGTTTTCCTTTCCTTGTGATTTTTAATCTGCACGATTGTGGGATTGTTTGGTAAGGGAACATTCTCGTAATCATCTTCTATAGCTTCCCAGAGATCCAAAGCTTCTAGATATGTCAGCATTCTGACTACCTAGATCTGATAACTTTCTCCATTAAAAGCTGGTGGTGCCATTGAAGAATAACTTGCTTCTCTGTCCATGGAATTCACTAAAACAGATTAATGAACACACAAGTTCCTCAAGAATAAAATGCTCTGATACCAATTGTAGTTAAATTAATGTGGAAACCCAGAAAAAGAACAAAGGAGAACTTAAGAATAATGAAAGATTAGAACTATAAAGCAATGAAGAACAAGTAAGAAGAGATAACTTTATTTGATAATTCAGTCATTTCTCACTGCCTAAGACTTACACTTATAACAAAGGACTAACTTCATGGTCCTAAAAATCAGCAACACATCTACCGAAGATAAACAAACTCCTAGAGACTAGGTAAAGAAGTTATTTGAGGAAAACTAAAGCTAATTTACTGCAGTAAATAAATAAAAGGTTGCAGTCCTAAAACATAGCAACTAACAATTTCTCAAAGTCACCACCTTCTCCCATTGAATAGGACATGTGCCGACATTTTTCCAACATATATGATCCTTTGTTCTCTTCCAACCTTATACAAAGATTTAAAGATGCATTTCGGGCCAAATCATTGATAAGGTCATGCATTAAGAATCCCTCTGGTTTCCATTCAGACTCTGGGACCTTTTCGAAAAACGATCTTGATCTCAACTTGAAAAAGTATTGGTTACCTGAATGAAACTGTTGTACAAGACCATTAGCAATCCACAGGTGAATAATTTGGTCTTTGCAAAATTGATAACCTTTGGGATATATTGCACAATAAGCAAAACAATGCTTCAAATGTGCAGGAAGATCATCGTAGACCAACTTCAGCGCTGGTTCAATACCATTCAAACAACCTCTGTCCTATATTTCACTTCTTAAAATGTTTGTCCACTCATTCACCTCTGATTTGTGGCGTAACATACAAGCAAGTGTCTTTAGAGCTAAAGGCAACTCTTTGCACTTGTCTACAATTTTTCTTCCAACCTCTTCAAATTCTGGATATTCCTCAAGATCCCTGTTTTCTAGTGAATATCATTTGAATAAGGCCCAAGAGTCATCACTAGACAGAGTTCCCACGGTGATTGCCCAATGACCCATCATCTGAGCAACACTCTACTTACGTGTAGTTACAATAATCTTACTTCCCATATCTCCTTGTACAAAAACATTTTTCAAGTCATCCCCCTCATTATAGTTAACATTCCACACATCATCAAGGACAACAAGAGACTTCCTTCCCAACAAGCCTTCCTTCAATTTGACCTCTAGCTGATTAAGATTGTCAACATCCTTTGAGTCAAATGAGCCAATTTCGTGAAGTAGCCCTTTTGTTATTCTGAAAGCATCATATGCCTCAGAAACACAATACCAAGCTTTCAAATCAAAATGGTCCTTCACCTTCTCATGACTGTAAACCACACTAAGAATTTTTGTCTTAGCCATCTCGCCCATTCCAAGGATAGGAACTACAGCCAGATTTTTCCCATTTGCATCTTTAGACGAAAAACGCGCAATCAAATCCCCAATACGACTCTGCCTTACAAAGATATCAGAAGCATCAACCAAAGAATTTAAAGGTGTTCCAGTTTCTTGTTTAGTCAAATCAAAATGGTCCTTCTCATCATTGTAAACCACGTTAACAAGTGCTGTCTTAGCCACGCCGCCCATTCCAAGGATAGCCAAATTTTTTCCAATCAAATCTTCTATATGATTCTGCCTTACAAAGATATCAGAATCATCAACCAAAGAAGTTGTAGTTTCTTGTTTAGTCGAACCAAAATTCTCCTTTAAGCCAAGGAAACCAATTTTCTCTTGCAAATCCTCCAATGTTTCAATAGTGTCTTCCAACTTGTCCTTTATGTTAAGAAAGAAATCATCACTTACTTGTTGGTTGCTTGTTTCTGCAAGATTTTGATGCTGACCTTCCACCTTAAGCCTCAAAGCTTCATAATTGACTTGTTCCATTAAGTTTTCAGCAGTGTCCACAGCAACTAGAAGCTCATTAAGCCACTGGCTCACAAATTGATCTGATGCCTGTGTATTCTCTGCATCACTACTTAGCACAGATTGAAAACAAAGCAAAGTCGTTCTCAGCTTCTTCAAGAGACGAACATCATTCGTATGCTTCTGAAATATCTCTAGAACATTCAAAGCTGAAGAGATAAATGCACCACCAACTGCTAAGCCAAACTCCATTTCTGAAATCTGCAAAGCAAAACACAAAATGATTTTAAGAAATTTGAGAAGATGAATGTTTGTATCTTCAATTACTAACAACTGCTTTATGTACCTGTTGAATGCTAAGAGTAATTTGCAAACAATAATGATCACTGATTTCTCTCTCTTTTTTGCTAGTAAATTTGCAAACACAACTATGTTTACTAGTGCCTATTCATTGCTTTCTCAATTGAGGGTGGTTGGGGGTGGTAGAAATTAAAATGGGGACCATTTAGAGATCAAAGTCTTGTATCATTCTGGTAAATCACTGATTTCTCTCTCTGTCTTTTGCTAGTAATTTGCAAACAAGAACTTGTAATTGGTACACCTATGTTTGCTAGTACAAAATGGGGACGATCGGAGACAACTAAAGTTGGCAATATCTTTCATTAGAGAACAAAGGCTTGTATCATTTAAACATCAATACAAGGTTTCGCTGTGCTATTTTGACTTTTTTTGGCTAATTCTGCCAAAAACATAAAAGTGTGCAACACACTCACGAATAACATCTCAATGTTTATTGGAGCTCAATATATGTTAAGTGACAAAGTTCCTTGAAGAAGCAGTTCTAGTATGTATTTATGAAGATAATAATAGCCATAGGTATGTACAATTGCTATAGTAATAGTGGATGACAAGTATTGCTGGACAGAGGGAGTAGTAACGTTTTGTACAAAAAATGTACATCTCTCGCTATTATACTCTTTAAAAATATAATTTCCACTATAAATTCAATTCTAAATATAAAAGCAAATGAAAACACAACTATACATTAACAATACTCTTTTGATTCCTCAAATACATATTCTCTCTTTCGTGTTTTCTTCTAATGACAAATACTATGCATTTGAATTTGGTTTAGAAAAACTCTTATCATATGTTCTTTCAAGAATTTCTTTTCATTTAGTTTCTTTATTTTTTGCTTATCATATTCTTTAATTGATGTCTAAGTGTTTGATCTCTCACATGAAAATATACGTATTAAAATTTAAGGAACACACATATTTTTAATTTAAAATCATAAATTTTAAAAATATCTTTTTATTTCTTAAATTTTGTGCTCAAATAAGCTAGAACACTTAAATTGAGCGAATTCTGCCATATATATATATATATGGAAAAGGACATGAGGCCAAGACAACACAAGTTGTGCCAAAAGTAATTGATAAAATTTAATGGTCACCAATCAACTTACCTACCCCTCTTAATTACACATCAAAACCTAACAAAAATTAATGTGAGTATTTTTTATTTTTAAAAAAAAGAAGTAAAAAGTTTAAAGCTAATTTTTTTCGGATAATGTTGTAAAGTATTTTTCTATCAGTAAAAAAAAAATTGGGGCATATGTAATAAATTTTACAAGAAATTTAGTAAAAATAAATTTGACCATCAAAATGATAAATCCAAAATTAGCCATTGAATCAAGAAGCCAAAAAAAATACATGTGAGAAGGATCAAATATATCCCTACATAAATGGTTTTTTCAAAAAATAAATTTTAGATTGATTTTTTGTTTTAATTTTTGTTAGAGGAAAATGATATATCAGACCCTTTTCTCTAGAAAAATAAAATACATATGTTAGTTGTATTATATACTTTATTTAATACTATTTTTATACATAATAAACTATGGCGTTAACGATATGAAATATTAACTACCTAGTATCATTTTTTCTCCTTTCAAAAGTAAGACTCTTCATTCAACAAGACACTACAACCAAAGCAACTTTTAGCGGCAATAAATAGACACATTAATAAAGAGTGTTAAAGTCTTTACCGGCATCAGTTAAGTGCCATTAGATCCAATATCGTTAAAGGCTTTAGGTACATATACAAAGAATGTTAATTGCCGCTAAAAATACATATTTAGCGGCAATTGAGCTATTGTCGTTAATTAATTGCCGCTAAAGATCATTTTTGATATTGTGAGAGGACAATGATAAATTGAAGCAAATTAATTACTTTCTCAACTAAATAATTGAAGCAAGAGAGGAAGAGTAATTTATTAGGGATGTAGAAAGGGATGTAGAAAGGGGACTCAAAAATAAAAGAGCTTAAAATGATAGATTTCTACACAGTTCATTATAGTGCTAAAAGGACCTATCATATCATAAATATGTTTACTTAACATTTTTGAAAAAATTCTTTTCCTTGTTAAAAGAAAAGGATAAAAGAAATCATTCTTGAAAATATTATTGCTGAATTTTGAATTTAATAGAACTGGTTCCCTTGTTTATATGATACTTTACATTCTTGTAAATCTTTGCACTTTTTTCCTTACATTTTCTACTTAGTACTAAATTTTGCTGGATATAAAGATAAATGAAGATAGTGCTGGAGAAAACATATTCTCTGCAACAGTAGGTCATTCATTACAACGTTTGTTTTGTATTAAATAGTTGATAGTTGTAGAAAAGTATCCAAAACTTGGGTTGAAATGGGTGTTGGGATGAATTCTTGTACTCTGTTAATGTCCTTTGTATCTTGGGTGTCATCGGAATTGAGGGCGTGAAGATAGAAATGGGTTCCAGAGAATTTTGAAACAACCAGTTTCTCTGTTTTGCTGACTGATGACTGATGAAGGAAATCTATTTTGCTGATTTATGAGAGTGCAAACTATTGTTTTAGAACATATAAATTGCTATTGTGATGAATCTTCAAAGGCGATAAGCATCCTGTGGACATATATTAAGCAATCAACTTTTGGGAGCAAATAATCTCAATTCCTATCTATTCTAGATTTCTTTTACAATGTTTCTGATAAATTGGTAAAACAGAGTATCGATCTTATTCATAATGAAAGAGCAAGACGCTCTTTTTATAGATACAAAGTACAGGAACAACCGATGTGGTTAACTCCTACAAGGACACAAATTCTATACCTAGAAGAGTCCTATACGAGACAAACTGTATACCAGATCTTTTCAATTCAAAATTCAAACTAATGCATATCTATAACTAACTACCAATACGCTATTAGTTTCAATGCAAATATAAAGATGCTTCCTCGACTGCACAGAGGCAATAAATACTACACATTGGTCAAAAAGATTTAACAAAGAAAAAGAATCAATAAACAAGCAAAGAGAATTAACCAAAAAAATGAAAAGATACTAAGGAAATAAAATAACTTACATCTATCGGAGCACAAATCATTTTAATCATTACAGGTTCTCCCAATCAACATTTATGGTGGAAATATGAGCAATCCAGTAGCTCCACACTCCTCAACAAGAAAGGAAAAGAATTAATGAGCCAAAAAGCAAAGGGAAGTAAACAAAAATAAAAAGCTTCTAAAGGAAAAGAATACATACATTTGTCAGAGCACCATTCGATTTAATCACCACAGTTGTCTACAGGTATTCCAAAAAATTGATAATTATGATGGAACTTTGAGCAATATTTGGCCAGTATTCCCCCTTTTCAAATTCTAGTAATGGTCCGAGCAATGGGCAGCGGATAATAGATAGTTTAGAGAGGGAGGAGGACAGTGGTAATCCAGAAAGTGATTGAAGATTAGGGCAATCATGGATGGTCAACTCAGAGAGGGATGAGGGCAGTGCTGATTCGGAGAGTGATAGGAGATTACGGCAATGGAAGATGTCTAGACATAGAAGCGATGTTGTGAATGGAGCTCATGTTGGTCATGTAAACGTAGCTCAGAAAGAGAGGAGGGAAGCTTCCCTTGTTCCATCATTGACTGAATTATTTGAGGTAAATTACCAATACATAGATATTGTAGAGATGTGAGGCTTTTGAGAATTTGGCAACTTAATGTTTTCAGATTGGATAACTCAAGTCTTCCAATAGAGGAAGTCAACTCCCAATGTTCAATCTCTTCGTCACTGCCATCATGTTTGATCACTAACTCTGTGAGACCGGGGAGTCTCTGTAAACATCATGGTTTCAATTTCTCAAATTCACCATCATTCGTTCCAACATATGACATGTGCCGACTTTGTTCCAACATATGAGATCCTTTGTTCTCTTCCAACCTAATACAAAGTTTTGAAGATGCAATTTGGGCCAAATCATTGATAAGGTCATGCATTAAGAATCTCTCCTGTGGGATCCTCTCTAACAATAAGAATCTCTCCAGTTTCCATTCAGGCTCTGGGAACCTCTCAAACAATGATCTTGATTTCAACTCGTCAAAGTATTTGTTACCTAAACAAAACTGCTTTACAAAACCATTAGCAATCCACAGGCAAATAAGTTGGTCTTTGCAGAATTGATAATCTTTGGGATATATTGCACAGAAAGCAAAACATGGCTTCAAATGTGCAGGAAGATTTAGATCATTGTAGCTCAACCTCAATGCTGGTAATATACCATTCAAACAAATTGGCTGCTTCCATATTTCACTTTTTAAAATGCTTCTCCTCTACTCCACCTCTAATTTGACACGTAAAATACCAGCAAGTGTCTGTTAGAGCTAAAGGCAACCCTTGGCAGTGTCTTTAGAGCTAAAGAAATCATCACTTACTTGCTGGTTGTTGTTTCTGCAAGATTTAGATGCTGGCCTTCTACTTTAAGTTGCAAAACTTCATAATTGACTTGTTCTATTAAGTTTTCAGCACCATCCACAGCATCTCGAAGCTCATTAAGCCACTGGTTCATAAATTTATTTGATGCCTGCTTATTCTCTGCATCACTTAGCACAGCTTCTGGAACATGTTGAGCAGATCACCCTTAGGAGCAAGCCTATCAAAGAGAACATTCAAAGTAATTGGAATTATCACTGATTTCTCTTTCTCTCCCTTTTGTCTACAAGAAGCAAAACCGTCCTCTTTTCTCTTTTAAAAAAACACACAAAGACTAAAAATTGAATACTTGAGGCAATAGAGAAAGGCATCTTTTGGTTTATGTCTATTCATTACTTTTGCTTTATGCACTGCTTCATTTTTCAACAGCTCATTGTAGTGCTTAATTGGGCCTAAAAATATTATTCTCCCGTCCCAATTTACCTGACAAGATTGAAATTTTAAGAGTCAACTAAGTTTTTCTTTGATCGGTTATTGTATATATTTTAAATATTTGAAGTTGTTAACTATTGTGATTTATGCTACTTTTTATATATATTTAAAATATAAAAGTTCAAGTTTCTATGTTTGAATTCACAGTCAAACTTTAGAAGTTTGAATCTCAAAATTTCTAGCAAGTCACATGAATTGAGATAAAAAGAGTAGCAGTTACGTTTTAACTTCAGTGTGTAATTCATACGAAGAACTGAGGCTTAAGGTCATTCAAAATTTTATTTTGTTTGGTTCACAGGAGCAACAAATAAGATCTGATGTCTTAATATTATAATCTTATTGTAAAGATATCTGCATTGAACAAAAGCAAATGCAGTAAAAAAATATATCAAAAGAAATCCATGTTGCAAAGTGAAAAATAACGAGGAAAAATGAAAGATAACATAAACGGGGCGGGGCGAGACAATTTTTTTGAAAAATGTTAAACAGGGCAGGGTAGGCCGGGTCAAAATCTTAGCAGATCAAGACTTGTCCTGCCGTAACCCGCCCTATTCACAGGGCCATCTCGACCATAAGGCCACTAAAATGGTCAATCAAATCCTTTTTTTTCCTTCTGCCTTCCAAAGATATCAGAATCATCAACCAAAAACTATTGATTTGATGCCTGATTATTAACTTGCAGGCATGAAGAGAGAAATGCACCACCAACTACTAAGCCAATATCCATTTCTGAAATCTGAAAAGCAAAGCAAGGAAACACAAAATGATTTTGAGAAGATCAAATTTATCTTTAATTACTAAAGAATGATCAGTTTTTGTCATCATGTTGTAGCAACCAATTGACAAACCTTAGTTTTCATCGTCATGTTGTGGCACAATTAATTATGTGCAAACATTCAAGGATAGTGCAAATACAATGTATCTTGCATAGATTCGCTTAAAAAGATTTTCTATAGTGACAACAGATCTTCGTTCTACAGTGAAGCAAAATTTCATTCTTGACATGGGATATTTGATGCTTACAAGAACTTAAATTTCAATTATACATGGTTACACAAGCTACATATGATGTCTTTCGCAATTGAGATGTGAAATTACAACGTGGTAAGAGCATAAACCAATAAGCAATGAGAAACTAATCCAATACCTCCCATCCAAGATATATGCAATATATAACACACAACAATTAGGTGTAAGTCTATAACTTCTAATTCTGACAATGGAAGTTTTCATCTCGACTGAAGATGATTTTTTGGCTTCAATGTTGCCATAGACACTACATGCTGCTCAACAAGATTTTTAAAATAGGAAAAGAATTAACAAAAAAGCAAAAGGGAAGTAAACAAAAATAGAAAGCTTATGAGGAAAAAGAAAAACTTACATTTGTTTTAATCATTAAAGGGATTCCCAATCGATCTCTATGTTGGAGATATGAGCAATTTCTGGCCAATATTCCCCCTTGTCAAATTCTAGTAGTGGTTTGAGCAATGGGCAGTTGGAAACATATAGTTCAGAGAGAGAAGAGAGCATCCCTTTTCCCGGAAGGAATTTGAGATTAGGGCAATCCCTGATGGTCAGCTTAGATAGGGAAGAGGGCATCCCTTTTACTGGAAGGGATTGGAAATTTGGGCAATCCTCGATGATCAGCTCAGAGAGGGAGGAGGGCAGTGCTGATTCAGGAAGTGATCGGAGCTCATGATGGCGAGATACATGTAGCTCAAAAAGAGATGAGGGAAGCCGCACTTGTTCCAGCATTGACTGAATTTGAGGTAAATCAATCATATATAGATATTGAAGAGAGGTGAGGCATTTGAGAACTTGGCTGCTTAATGTTTTCAGATTGCGTATGGTAAGTCTTTGAATAAAGCAAGGCAACTCCCAATGTTCTATCTCTTCGTCACTGCCATCATGTGCGATCACTAACTCTCTGAGACAGGGTAAACGCCACACCTTTCGACCGTTCACCAGTTTTGTGCAATTACAGATCTCAAGGACTTGTAAATTGAAGGGCAATTCTCCTTCAGGAAATGCCACTATTTCTGGACAATTCCACAGATTCAGTGTTTTAAGAGATGGAAGGAGTTGCTGCATACGTTCTGGCAGCCACTTCAGCTTCTCACAGTTGAAAATACACAAATACGTCATCTGTGTCCCTGAACACGCCACCGAAGTTATTTCAAGATTCTCACAGTTCCAAACATGGAGACTTTCAGTGGCAGTAGGAATCAAAAAGCTAGTAATTAAGGTTGGGGCAATGTTGTACCCTCAATTTGCATGCTCTCGGGAGCAACTCAGGTGATATATCATCTATAGAATCACATTCTTGCAGTGTCAAATCCTCCAGAAACATGTTAGAATAACTCATCTCACAAACTGGCCGCTCCAATTTCAATTTTTGGCAACGAGATATCCGTATTGTCTTCAAGGTACTCAGCAGAATGCTAAAAGGTAAGGAGGTAAGAGAGTTACAATCAACAATAGATAATTTATCAACATGTTCCTTTCCCCTCATCTTTGCCTTCCGAGCTTCCCTTCTATCAACCACATTTTGCAACTCTTGAATGGATAGAGATCCATACAAGTAATGTACTTCACCCAAATCTTCCATTCTAGAACCACCGACACCACCTAGAAGAAACTTTGACTCCCACTAGCACTTGGAGGCTTTTCAACTTGCTCAGATGTAGTGGCATCTTCAACCGATAAGTGTTGCTTATATCAAGATGATGTAAGAGTTGATTAGCTTTTCCATCTGCAGCAGTAAATCCTCAAGATTACTACAATGTAACAGGAGAAGTGTCTCTAAGTTATACAACACACAAATGGAATCTGGCAACTTTTTTATATCCGTCTGAGAAAGGTCCAAAAATCTGAGGAGCTTTAATTCGATAAACAAGTCATTTGGCAACTCAACAATCTGGTAATGAGACAATGACAGTACCCTCAAGGATCTTAGACTTGGAAGTATGTTAAGCTGCACCCTCTTGCTTAGAGGGTAACAATTATATATCAAGATCAATACATGTCGGAAGCAATGTCCTCAGCTGCTCCAATTTGTAGAGTGGTGTCAATTTCTCAGAGTCACCATATCTCATTGAATATGATAAGTGCCGACTTTTTTCCAACATGTGAGATTCTTGGCTCTCTTCCAACCTGATACAAAGTTTTGAAGATGCAATTTTGGCTAAATCGTTGACAAGATCATGCATTAAGAATTTCTCTATGTTCCGTTCAGAAGGATTTGGGACCCTTTCGAACAATGATCTTGATCTCAACTCGAGAAAATATTGGTTGCCTGAATCTTGAATTATTTCATCTTCATGTGGTACGAGACCATTGGCAATCCACAGATGAATAACTTGTTCTTTCCTAAATGGATAATCTTTAGGAAATATTGCACAATAGGAAAAACATCGCTTTAAATGTGTCGAAAGATCATTGTAGCTCAACACCAACGCTGGTAATATGTCATTGTGTGGCAGCTCCCATATTTCACTTCTCAAAATACGTTTCCACCCTTCAACCTCTGATTTGGAGCGTACCACAAAATGATTTTTGAGAAGATAAATGTTTGTATCTTTAATTACTAACAACTTGTTTATTTTACCTGTTGAATGCTAAGAGTAATATGTGATCAAGAATGATTTATCTCCTTCTCTTTTGCTAGTTGTCTTGCTTGTACTTGGTACAACTATGTTTTATCTACTATTGAAATGTATGCATCCACTATACGTCAACGGACCAGGTCCCTTGACTCAGCAAGAACAGTAACTGAAATAAATGCAGAAAATAAATAGCTCAAAGCAGATCAGGCACAAGGATTTTAAATGGAAACCCCCTTGCTCAAGGGCGGTGAAAACCACGACTTGTACTCACATGATTTCAACCCAAACTCCATTTCACTCAAACAGAGCAATGATTCAGATTACAAACTCTTGCAACCTAGGAATTTAACTCTAAGTCCCTTCCCCCTCAATGTAGCAACTCTACTACAAAGAAAGCAACTAAGCAATAACTCTATTGCCCACTAAGCCACCTAACTCTAGATAACTTAGACTTCAATTAAGCAGATACAACTGTAACGCCCCGGAAAAATAGTAGGTTAAAATAGAGCCTAAATGTAAGAGTTAAAAATCATAAAATGACTTCCCGTAGATTAGTAGACCATCTAGAGTTGAAATAAGGGTTATAAGGATCAGGGCTAAGGGACAAGTGACAAGGCAAAGGGGCAAGCCAAGGCCAAAGGCCAAGGTGATGCTTATCGTGACCAATGACTCTAACCTACGATACGAGTGTCTACGATTGTCGATAATATAGTAACCCAATCAAGGGTTGGGGTCGTGTCCCAAGGGAGTGGTTTTGAGAATTAATAGAAAAATAAAATTTAGTTCTAATTAGTCATAGCTAAAGACATTAATGAGTAAAAACATACTAAATTAAAGGGGGTGACACAAAAGTGTCAAATATCAAATAGGGGTTTGTCACAAATATAGCAAAAACAGTAAAAATAAGAAAGAAATCTATGAATGAGAGGGGATTCTTGGGATGTGACCGCAATATATATTGGTATAAATCGTTAGGTATATGATTTTGATAGGAAATTTTCAAGATAATATAGACTAGGCTAAGCTTTCGATGGAAATAAGTTCCCTCTCGGGCAACTTACCCCGTTTCAAATGGGTTCCTCTCGGACACCCATTTGCCGCATGAAGGCCAGCCTACGCCTTACCCCACTCGCTCTCTCGAGCTGAGTGTTAGGATATGGGACTAGGGCTCACCCTCTCGGGCTGAACCTCATGCTGACCTACTCCTTAGGTCATCAGTCTAGCGGTCTTGGTTTCGCGACCTCTCTCTTGAGCAAGCTGAAAACACATGGGTGGTTTTGTATTTGCAACTACAAACCCATTAAATTAAACCATAACCACTAGGTGAAATCACCATTAAAATACATCTAACCTATCAGCAAACAAGACCCAACAATAATATCAACACATATTTGCTAAATCACACCCCAAGAATGGGGGTTTTAGTTAGACATGAACAAGAGATAGAAATTTATACCTAAATGAGCTTGCATTCAAATGGGTATGAAGATTTAAGTCTTGTTACAGGCCAACAATAAAGAATCCAAGAGACCCAACTCCAAATCTTGAAGATGAAAACCCTTTTCTCCTTCAAGTCTCCGAAACTCTCTCAAGCTTAGAGTAAAAAGTACTATTCTTTTGTGAAAATTACAATAATGGTTCGACTCCCTAAAATTGATAAAGAGTTTAGTATTTATAGACTTCAGAAAATAGTTTTGGCGGATCGCTCGGCGAGGTTAGTCGGAATCGCCGTTTAACTCGGCGATTCGCCATTTGGTGTAGTTCATCGCCTTCTTGCACTAGCCTTCAACATCGTCGTGCTCTGTGTCATTGGGCGACATAGTACTGCTTCGCGGAACTATTCAGTGAAATGCCGACTGCTCCTTTCATCGCCTTTTTGATCCTGCTCCTTCAGGGCTTCGCGTACTGGAACAAAGGGCAGAGTGCGTCCCTTCGGCGGATCGCCAAGCGTGCTTGGTGATGCTCAGGCTTCAACTTCTTCATTCTTTTCAGCCTTTTCGTTCCTTTTTATGCATAAGTGTCCATGCTTCCACTAAAACTTCAAATACCTAAAACTTAAGTGTTTTCATTAGATATTTAGAATAAATAAGCATTTGAGGACACTATTTCTGTTAAAATAAAGCCTTAAATGAGTCCAATTTGTGGACTCATCAACACCCCCAACTTAAACTTTTGCTTTTCCTCAACCAAACTCAAGTTCAGTCATTCAAAAAGGTGTCTCAAATAGTGCTACACAAGATTAAATCATGAACATACACAACAAGACTCAAATTACTCATGCAAAGATCAATTGTGCACTCAAAGATTCAAATTGTGACACACTAATACCAAAGATTCTCATGCTCACAATACTTGCTACTAGTGCAAGTTCAAGCTCAACAAAAAGTATCTAAATGCGCCTCACATAAAGAATGATTCTTTATTCACACAAAGAGGTTAATCAATTAAAGATCAGGAATCAGATGTAACGCTCACACTTAAAAAGAGGAACACAATGCATGTTTTCACCCATAGGCTTGCCCTTATTTTCCAATTGATCTTCGGTTCGGCTCACTCAAGATCAAAAAGGTCTTTCTAAGGCTTGTAATGGGGCTGAGTGCAAATGTATGGTCATTTAGGCTCAGTGACTTTTCATCTTCATGAGATGTGGTGTTCTCAAGGCATTCCCTTCTTTTTTCTTTATCAATTCTTTTTCTAATGCTTCTAAGTCATCTTTTTATTCACCTCTATGGATTGCTTGGAAACCCAATTTCTTTTGTACTTTATTCCACAATTTTTTAAATTTTTTTTTATTTTTTATTTTTTTTCCGAAAGGTTTCCATTGTTCTGCAACACCATGGGTTAAGGGGGACTTTTCTTGCACTTCTTGACTTCTCCTTTTCCTTTTCACCACACCCCCAACTTAGGCTTTTGGCCTAAGTTGGCTATTTGCTAAACCACAAATCAAGAGGATTATAGGTAGTGGGTCAAGTAAGGTCTAGGGTGCATCAAGGTTCTTCCAAAGAAAGGTAAGGCTCAAAGGGTGTTCAAGAGAGTTTCACACACTCACGGGTAGGCCATAAAAGAGGTATATGTCAAATTTGGCTCACTCTTCAAAAGTTGCCTAAGATCATTTCAAGAGAACACCTTACTAAATCAATCAGACTAACAGGGAAAAATCTAAGTTTATTCATGCAAAGTTCAAAGTAAGCTCATCACACAAAGCAGCGACATTTGAGTCAAACAAGACCACACACTTTCGCTAGTGTGCAACGGTCATTACAAGAGAATCAATTCGATAAATGACTAATCACAACGAGATGCAAAGAGTTTACATATTGTCTATGCAACTTCATTTGGCCTCATCGTAGCCGTACATTCATGTTCGTTCAATCGAGAGCACTATTCAAGTCATCGGTATTGATCGAAACCAAGACTCAAATTTTTGCAAAAGAACAGCTACATTCAACTTACGAGGGGTGGCAAAAATGTGCAAAAATTTTAAAAAAAAATCGGAAGGGTCAAAATCATTTTGCAAATAAAAATAAAGGAAGCCACAAGCTCAAACATCCACAAAAAGCAGTGTAATAACAATTTTAAATAGAACACCCCAAATATACACAAAACACAACTATCAGCACAAAAGGTGTGGGCCTCACCCCACCACAAAAAAAAGTATTCATCCTCAAATGCAATTAACAAAATATCCCGAATGTAAATAAAAGGAAGATAGAGGGGAGGTAAAGAAGGGATCATGTTTAAGCAGTCGCTCCATCTGTCTAGGCTTCAGTGCCCAGAGTGTTTTTAGTCTGCTTCAGGTTCTTATTTTCTTTTCTCTCTGCTTCAGCTTCTGTAGCGATGTTTGCCTCAACCATGTTATCCAAATCATGCGTTGCTTTGAAGGCATGTATCGCATTGACGAACCCTCGAGCCCATGAAGGGACATCAGGGTCACTGTGAATCTTCCTACTAGAACTCGCTTTCGTGCTCTCGCTCTGGTCAGTTCTTTTGAACTGTTGTGCTCTTATGTGTCTGGGTGGCATGTTCCTTCTTGCGACTTTTGGTCTGGCCATGTCTGCAAAGTCTTTGAGATAATGTTAGAACATATTTGACAACCAAAACAAAGACTTTCCTTAGCAAAAAGACTAGATAATCTGTTCGGCATGCCGCCGAGTACATTCGGTGAGCCATAGACAATCCACTGAAGGTCACAGTGCGGCAGGAGTTAAGGGTGCAGACAAAGGGCAAGTAAGGTATTATTCAGCGATTCGCCAAATGCACTTGTCGATCTCGTGCTCCTCGGCAAAAGTTACAGCAACCACGACAAATAAAGCATGACATTAAAGGCGAAATGGGGTATTTAGGTGAACCGCCGAGTGGTTTGGCGAGCTCATCACAACTCGTTGAATCACCTATTGTGCTTACTTTTGACCAATTTTTTTTTGAAATCGGCCCCGCAACCTCCGAAAACACAATTTAAGCAGAAATAGCACAAATTTAACCAAGACCCATAACATACGAATACCACCCATCACACATTAACTCGACTAGATACATCGGAGAACAAGATTTCACAGTTTAAGAGAGATTATCGCATAACAATCGACACTTAACCAGTTCTATCCACTCAGGGATGTTCAGCAGATTTTAACAATATCGAAGAGTGTGCAAATGAATACAATGCTGGAAAAATAATTAAGGGTATTAAGAAGCTAACCTTTTTTACCGATTGAAATACCACCGAGAAGCTAGGCGGCAATGCAATCCAAATCCACACACAAATCAATGAACCAAAATACTCCAGAAGTGCAAGAAATATAAAACTAAAGTGCATGTGTGGGTTTTGAACAGATAAAAAGTGAGGGGAAGTGAATGAAGTTAAAACTTTTAAACCTTTGGCTTGCAAAAATCGTCCAGTTTTCGCCCACTCGGCGACATTAGCCAAGCTCGCCTACTCACTCGGTGGAACGCCAACTGTTTAGTTTCTCCGCTGAAATTTAAAGAACCTCTGGTTTACGGAGGTCCAAAAGGCGGTTTTCATCGTGATGTCGGCGATTCGCCAATAATTGCCAAAGCTCGCTGAGTTTTACAGACTCCAATGTTGACGATGTCTGGAGTCAAACGGCGGATAAAATTGGATTCGCTGATCCTTTCAATGACTCGCCGACTAGATCTATTCCTCGCCAATCTGCACTTTTCGTTCACTCTCAACATTTTCATATGCATAACCAACACACCATTATTTTACTAGGCAATAAGTACTGATAATAATAAAAATAAAGCAATTCAAGGGGTTTTGGGTTGCCTCCCAAACAGCGCCTTAGTTAACGTCGCGGCACGACGCAAGTCTACCTTCAGACCTCACTCTTGGGGTTAGCCATAGTATCACTAGGCAAACCCCCTTGTTGTCTCAGATTGAGATGAGATGAGATATGACCTATTTGGGTCTCTAACTGCTTGATCGAAACTGAATAAGAGGTGACAGTCTGGCTGAGGGTAGACACATTTTCTTTCATGCCTTTCAGCATTTTGTCTGACCCTTCAACTTTGTTTAGGATACGCGAGAGCATATCCTCGGACCTACCACCTTCCGAATCCTTGGGCTTCTGATGCTCGTGGGGAGGCACATATATATCATTCTCCCTATCCTTCCAGTTTGGATTACGGTCCCTCCATTCACGATCTCGATCCTTCCAGTCGTCGTCTCTAACCCATCCTTGGTTACCACCCTGCCTTGGGTAGTTTGAATGATATCCCCCACCTTGGTTAGCTAGAAAATTTACTTCCTCGTCATACATGGCTTCAAACTTCATCTCCTCAGGATTCGCATCCCCGACCCCCACAGCATTGACACCACGGGCACCAGCCCCTATGACATTTTTGGATAAAATGTCAAGCTGCGTCATGATCTTGGCCATGTTTTGGTCTCTCTCATTATCTTTTTCAACCTGTTCCTTAGATAGTAGAAATGTGATCGGTGAGACCTAGTCTTCGCAGGTGTACCACGCCCTGTTGATGGTTGTCATGCTATCGAGAAGTTGAGTTACTACTGCATATAGTTGTTGCATTAATCCTCCGGGCGAGAGTTGGTCAGCTACATCTTTGTTTACCGAGTCTAGACTCCGGTAGAAGTATTGAAGGAGCACATTATCAGGTAGACCATGGGTTGGGCATTGTAGTGCCAGTTTTTTTAAACCGGAGCCAAGTTTCGTGCAGAGGCTCTCCATTCAAACGCTTAAAGCTTTGGATGTTATCCCGAATAGTCATTATCTTCGAGGGAGGGAAAAATTGCACATTAAATATGGTGACCAACTCCTCCCACGAAGTGATCGAGTTACGTGGCAACTCAGCTAGCCATTTGCACGCCTCCCTTATCAATGAGAAAGGGAATAATATTAATCAAATTGATTCCGGAGAAATGTTCTTGAACGAGAAAAGTCCACACACATCTACGAAGTTTCGAAGATGCTCATGTGGGTCCTCATAAGCTAATCCACTGAAGAGTCCCTTTAGTTGCAAAAGTTGCAACATGGTGCTTGTTATGTGGAACACTGCGTTTCCCTCTGCTGGAGGTAGACGGATGGCTCCAACACCACCCATGAGATGTGGATCATTGATGTTGGGCTCTTGGACATCGTTGAGGTTTTCGATGTCGTCTTGGTGGCCCACCTGGCTACCGTTGCTACCGTTAACACTCATGCTTTCTGAAATATTTACACAATCAATAGAACAAAACTAAAAATTAAATTAGTAAACTACAACTACGAAGAACAAAAATTCTACTAGTCTAAAAATTCTCAAATAACAGCACTCCCTGGCAGCAGCGCCATTTTGATGGTTATCGTGACCAACGACACTAACCTACGGTATAAGTGTCTACGATCGTCGATAATATAGTAACCCAACCAAGGGTTGGGGTCATGTCCCAAGGGAGTGGTTTTGAGAATTAATAGAAAAATAAAATTTAGTTCTAATTAGTCATAGCTAAAGACATTAACGAGTAAAAATATAGTAAATTAAAGGGGGTGACACAAAAGTGTCAAATATCAAATAGGGGTTTGTCACAAATATAGCAAAAACAGTAAAAATAAGAAAGAAATCTATGAATGAGAGGGGATTCTTGGGATGTGAGTGCAATATATATTGGTATAAATCGTTAGGTATATGCTTTTGATAGGAAATTTGCAAGATAATAGTGACTAGGCTAAGCTTTAGATGGAAATAAGTTTACTCTCGGGCAACTTACCCCATTTCAAATGGGTTCCTCTCGGACACCCATTTTCCACATGAAGGCCAACCTACGCCTTACCCCACTCACTCTCTCGAGCTGAGTGTTAGGATATGGGACTAGGGCTCACCCTCTCGGGCTGAACCTCATGTCGACCCACTCCTTAGGTCATCAGTCTAGCAGTCTTGGTTTCGCGACCTCTCTCTCGCGAGCCGAAAACACATGGGTGTTTTTGTATTTGCAACTACAAACCCATTAAATTAAACCATAACCACTAGGTGAAATCACCATTAAAATATATCTAACCTATCAGCAAACAAGACCCAACAATAATATCAACACATATTTGCTAAATCACACCCCAAGAATGGGGGTTTTAGCTAGACATGAACAAGAGATAGAAATTTATACCTAAATGAGGTTGCATTCAAGTGGGTATGAAGATTTAAGTCTTGTTACAGGCCAACAACAAAGAATCCAAGAGACCCAACTCCAAATCTTGAAGATGAAAACCCTTTTCTCCTTCAAGTCTCCAAAACCCTCTCAAGCTTAGAGTAAAAAGTACTATTCTATTGTGAAAATTATAATTATGGTTCGACTCCCTAAAATTAATAAAGAGTTTAGTATTTATAGACTTCAAAAAATAGTGTTGGCGGATCGCTCGGCGAGGTTAGTCGGAATCGTCGTTTAACTCAATGATTCGTCGTTTGGTGTAGTTCATTGCCTTCTTGCGCTAGCCTTCAGCACTGTTGTGCTCTGTGTCATTGGGCGACATAGTACTGCTTCGCGGAACTATTCAGCAAAATGCCAACTACTCCTTTCATCGCCTTTTTGATCCTGCTTTTTCAGGGCTTCGCGTACTGGAACAAAGGGCGGAGTGCGTCCCTTTGGCGGATCGCCAAGTGTACTTGGTGATGCTCATGCTTCAGCTTCTTCGTTGTTTTCAGCCTTTTTGTTCCTTTTTGTGCCTAAGTGTCCATGCTTCCACTAAAACTTCAAATACCTGAAAATTAAGTGATTTCATTAGATATTTAGAAAAATAAGCATTTGAGGACACTATTTCTATTAAAATAAAGCCCTAAATGAGTCCAATTTGTGGACTCATCACAAGGCTACCCCAAACTTGGGAACACTGCCTCAACTTCCACGGCCCTCACCATGGCTAGTGGTCTTGACCACGGCTCATGGAAGGCCTCGTGGAGTTGCCTTGGACAAGGAGGAGAAGCCCCCAAATGGCTTAGCCACTGCCTCAAGGTCCATGAAAGGGACCATGGCTCGTGGATCCCCTCGTGAAGATCCCTTAGGCATTTGAGCTAGGGGCCCCAAATGGCATGGCTACTGCCTCAAGGACCATGAGAGGGACCACGGCTCGTAAAGCCCCTCGTGGGAATGCCTTGGTCTTGTGAGCCTCATGCACCATTTATGTAGCTACTACCCCAACCTTCACCAGAGGGACCACGGATCGTGGTCCTCACCACGACTCGTGAAGGTGGCTCGTGGTGCATGGACGGGATCACTAAATAAAGGTTAATTAAGTCTATTCCTTTTCAAGTCCAATTAAAGTGGGGTCGTTTGGGGTATTTTTAGGGATACTATATAAGTTATTTTTAAGTGAAAATTCCCAAAACTAAGTCATTATCTCAAACACCTAAATCAAACTAAAACTTCATCTTCCTCACAATATTTCTCTCTCTAAAACTCAAAAAGAAGAAGGGTGGAATTGGAGCTAGGGTTAGGAAAATTCAAGGTTTCTTCCTCAAATTTCTTGGAGATTCTTAATCAAGGTATGGTGGCTTTTCAGCTATGGGTAGCTTTCACCCATAGAGTCCCTTCAAAGCTTGATTTCAAAGCTTCCAATTTCCCCCAAAACCTAGGGTTTCAACCTAAGTCATGGGTTCTCTTTTAAAACATTTTAAATGGTTTAATTATGAAGGTTACTTTAGGCTATTTCCCTACATGACAAGAATATGAATATGACAAGAACGTGAACATTAACTATACTTATGACTTCTCGGAGTTCTACTTAGTGTGAATGGGGGTATGGAACTTCACTTATGCATTGCACAAGTAGGCTTTGGAAAGTGGTTATTGTGTGGTTTTATTATGCTATGAAGATATATGAATTTATGCATGTATGATATGGATTATTGCTAAAAGTGGCTTTCTTTGTTATAAGTTAATGAACATGAATGGTTCCTTGTTTATGAGTATTGGCTATGAATGAGGACAAGGTATGATATGTATGATTATGGTGGCCTAAAAGTGATACTTAGTATTAGATAGGATTATGTGATCTTGTGTATGCATTGCACAAGTAAAGCTTATGGTTGCATATGGATTGGTTTGACTTATGTATTTACACTATTGTGCATGATGACTTTTAAAAATGATAAAGTGCATGGTTTCAACTAAAATGTCCCTTTTTGCAAGTTTTAAGGATTTTATTGCATGTCTTCCATACTTGGTGCAATTTTGTACTAATCTATATTTTCTACATTTTTCTATAAGTGTAGGTCCCGGTTGTTGAAGTTGCTTCTTCTAGGTTGAAAGCTTGGATTGATTCTCTCCTTGCTTTGGTGAGTCCAAATGGTTCGAGGACAAGAGTTATTCTTTCTAGTTTCCTTTCGTATGTTCTACTTTGAGACTTTATTGTAAAAGGGTTGTGACCCTATTGATTCTCGATTGTATTAGATGGCTTATGGAGATAATGTCTAGACTTCTGTTTTGGTTTTATGAAAAGAATTCGATTGTAAAAAGCTTTAATTCTGCATCATTTTTATTACTCATGTGTATGATATGCTAAGGGCTTGTATGAGACCCCTTCGGGGTCAAGTACACCGTGTTACATCTAGGGGGTACCCATGGGTCGTGACAACAACACTGCCCACTAAACCACCTAACTTTTAGATGATTTAGGATTCAACTAAGCAGATACAACACTGTCCACCAAACCAGTTAACCCTAATTGACTTAGACTTTAACTAAGCAACAACTCTGTTGCCCACTAAACCACCTAACTCTAGATGATTTAGACTTCTTCATTGAACAAAAACAATGATCTAATTCCTTTATAACATAGGAATAGATTTACAAGATAAGCACTGAAGTATACACCCTAAGATAACTAAGACGCAAGAAGCTATATCAGGTCCATGTTGCTCTTGAGGAGTGTTCTTCCTTGAAGATGGCCTTTTCTTTTGAACTTATGAATTTTCAGAAATTCACAACTTTGTTTGCCAAATCTTGAGTTTGTGTTTTGGAGAAGAGACTATTTCAAAATGGACACAAATCCTTGGGACGAGGCCATTGGCTGAGAGCCTGCTATTATGAAAAGTTTTGCACCAACCACATCAGAGTTGGCAATTTTTTGACAACTGTCTTTTCATCCTTTTCACGTACGCAGACTTTAAGGGAACAGGTCCCTTGTTGTGTTCTTTTGATGCTTTAGTTCTTGAAAAGGACTTGCTAGCTCTCTCTCTTTTTGAATGAATAATGTTGTTTGTTTATTGTTGTATATATCAGTTACCAACAAGTGTTTTGACCACTTAAACAAACAACTTCGTCCTCCCTTCCTATTGATGAAGTACACTGCACATCTCACCAACCAACCTGACAAGACAGCTGTAAAGATAGCTTTACAGTTATGCATCACTTTGAATCTGGACGGAAGTACTCTGCCAAGGATCGGGTCCCTGCATTTGTGAGGATCACCTAAACACTAGAATATAACATTTTCCCCCTTTTGATGAAGACACACAAATATTTCTCATGCTAAGTTTATTCATTCATTTCCCCTTTCATTATTCCTAATACCAGAAGACCCTTTCCTGGATCTGGTCCCTTGTTAGATCCCTAAGTTTGTTAAATCATCAAAACTTAACATCAGCTCCAAAGTAACATCTACACTCTACAGCTGACAGCCATAGAATAAAAGAAGTAGATAAAACATAGTTTATTTTTCCAAAATAATTGTCTTCACTTGACTTTAAACGCGTAATCAGGCCTTTTCTTAAACTTTTTATATTCAAAGTAAAAAGAATATATTATAACATCTTAGAAAAATACCACACCACATCAGCAAAATAAAATAAAATAAAATATATTGATTGTTAATGTAGTATAAAGCAACAAGTCTTAGACCCTTGTACCACATTTTAAAGTCATGTGCGTTTGTCCTGCCTTTTTTCACCATATATAATTAAGCTTTCTTTTAGGAAAAGGAAAACATGTAATCTCCAATATGACTAGTCTTTCTCTTGTAGGTAAAGGTTTATGATTTTATAAATAGAGATTAATTCTTTCTAACATAGTAGTATTCATAATGTAGTCTTCGGAACTCTCAAATACACAAGTGTTGCATTAACAATTGTGTGAACTTCTGAATTGTGTGGGGTTATTCCTCTCTATATTATGTACTCTCTTTTATATAGTGGATTGCTCATCTCCACTCGTGGATCAAGGTCGATTGACTGAACCACATTAATTTTTTGTGTCATTTGGCAGGGGTGGACCCACGTAGTGTGTTACGGGTTCTCAAGCACCCATTAACCTCGGCTCGAGCTATACATAGCTAAGTATAAAAATAGAAATATTACTATATAACTAATGGCGAGCACCCATTGAATATAAAGCTGGATGGCACCTCTGGTTTACAACTTGAAATGAAGGTGTATTTAGGGTGGCAGGTGAGTTTGATTCTCCATCAAAGCATATCTTTATCCTATTTTCTCTCTCTCATGTTTTACTCGTTTACGTTGTTTTTTTCTAACATTCTTGATTTAGCTGTAAAAGTATATTGCTTCTCCTTTTCTTTTTTTCTTAAACCAATCCAAATAATATTGCATTGCAATGAAAAAAATAGCCCTCCTATTTTACTTTTTTTTAAAAAAGGAAACTTGACTTGTAATTAAGCTTTTTGTTTGGTAGAAGTTTACATTAAAAGTAGTGAGTAGGGTGTGAAAAATTGATCCGACCGATAAATCGAACCAAAAAAAGTGTTATTGATTTATTGTTATTGGGTTATTGAATTAACAGTTTTTAATGGTTTTATAAAAAATAAATTATTGGTTTTATAAAAAATAAATTATTCGGTTCGGTATTAGTTTTTAATATTGGCTTATTGGGTGAACTGATAACCCATTAAAACTAGTAATTTACTACATTTACTTATACATAAATATTATTTATTAGTCTCAATACTTTACTAGTTACTGTCTTTATTCTTTAGCTTTCAATTCACACTTCAAAGTGACTTTTAGTTCACAACTTCACATTATACAAAATGTCAAAATCTAAAGTAAGAACTTTATTCCTCTTAATTTCTCTTTGTGTTACACTCGTATAGCTTTTAATTACATTATTGTGTTGTCACGTCAAATTTATTAGAGAAGTGATATATTTATTTTCTTATTGGTTAAACCGAATATCGAACCGTTAAGGACCAAAACCAATAAACTGATAAAAACTCTCTTATTGGTTTGGTTATTAGTTTAACGTATTTAAAAACCAAAAATCGCGATAAACCGAATGATAATACATAAAACCGAACCGAACTGACCGATGCACTCCCCTAATAGTAAGCAAGTTATGTACTTCACCAAAATTATCAACAAGTACCTTTCCCATCATCTTTGTCTTTCGAGCTTCCCTTCTATCAACCACATTTTCCAATTCTAGAATTGATAGAGGTCCATACAAGTTATGTACTTCACCAAAATCTTCCATTCTCGAGCCACCGCTACCACCTAGACGAAACTTGACTCCCACTAGCACTTGGAGGCTTTTCAACTTGCTCAGATATAGCGGAATCTTCAACCGATAAGTGTTGCTTATGTCAAGATGACGTAAGTTGATTAGCTTTTCCATCTGAAGTGGTAAATCCTTAAGATTACTACAATGTGACTGATATATCGTGGGTTTACGGTATTTCTAATATATTTCACTTAAAGAGTTCTGTGTGTCTAGGGTAATTTTGTATTGGTTTTAATGCATTTTTATCATGTTTGCAGGAAATATGTTCAGACATGGAAACTGAGAGACACAGCTGAAGGATGTACAAAAAAGGGCATGTACGGAGGTGATCTACGGACCGTAGGTCCATTCACGCTCTGTAGATGGTGACCGTAGATGGGCAGGCAAGGTTTGAAGGAAAATTAGGGAATTCTTGACTAAGTGTGGAACCACAGTTGCAAACCACGAACCTTAGATCAACCTACGGGTCGTACTGTTGTTCCATCAAAATCATTCAAAGAGGGATTCCAGTACCTGATTTTGAAGATTCTAAGTATGGAGCTATGGAGGAGGATCCACGAACCGTAGATCAATCCACGGTCCGTACTGTGGATCCGTCGATTGATTAAGAGAAATGGAGACTTTGAAGATTGGAAAATTGCCTAAGTCCTAAGCCACAGAAGGGACCTACGGACCGTAGATCAATCCACGGTCCATAGGTCAGTGTCGTAGATAGAAGACGCGTCCTGAAACATTATTTCCTTATTTCATTTCCTTTTTAGTTAGGACTTATTTTTCTATATATATGGCATGTAAAACTCGTTATATGGGGTTAGACTTTATTACTTTTATTCTAGTTCTTGACTTGGGAGATTAACTTGCAACTTTAGCAATTCTTAATTTCCTAAGTTCGTTTTGAAGATTTTGGTTTCCAAATTCAAGTTGAAATTCTGGGTTTATCATTCTCATTACGTAGGTTCATGATTTCTTCTTCTAAAAATATGAATTGTGTTCTTGCTAATATGGGTAATTTTCTTATTTCTTTACTTTCTTCTGTGTTATATGTTCCTTTATAATAGTATTCTCTAAATGCACATGTATATTCATCTATATAACACATATTACGTATTGCTAATTTTGTCATTAGATTTCGGTTTATGATTTTTTCTTTATTTTGTTCTTCTACTTCTGTCGTCATACTACTAGTTAGTGAAAAACAACATAAGAATACAAACTTAAACCAAGTATTTGAAAAACCATTTACTCCGAGAACACAAAAAAACACATTGGCTATGGAACCCCAAACCTCAACCTATGCAGATAGCCTACAAAACGAGAAAAAATTATATAACCATGTTACGAGAACCTATATTGAAAATATATACAAAATCCAAACCTATTTAAACCGTAATCCTAGATCCACTACAACCAAAGAACCAAATCAAGACTACCTAACCCAAAAATAGAATTTTTAGGAATACAAATAGATAAAAATGGAATAAAAATTCAAACACACATAGTACAAAAAATAATTAACTCAAATGAACAACTAGATACAAAAAAGAAATTACAATAATTTCTAGGACTAGTAAATCAAGTAAGAGAATACACACCAAAATTAGCAGAGAACTTAAAATTATTACAACAAAAATTAAAGAAAGATGTAGAATACCAATTTCATAAGAAAGACCAAACACAAATACAAAAAAACTTGTTTGCTCGTACCTGCAGCTGTATTTAAACAAAAATTATGGGTTTTAAGGTGTTTCCCAGCGTCACCTTTTAGATCTGGATTTTTAAAGTCTTTCGATCGACTTAGTTCCGCATTTTTATAGTCATGCTGCTGACTTCTTATTTGTTGTAGCTCTTTGTCAATATTTTCTAGTTTTGTGCAAAGTAGGTTCATAGCTTTGAATATTTCTTCTATAGTATTTTCTTTTTCAGTCTGTGTAGCTTTGTCTTGATAAGTAATCTGCAATAACATTCTTGTCAGTTTTTATCACTTCAATAGTAAATGTAAAATTTAATATACTTAATATCAATCTTCTCATTTCTTTCATAGTTACCGAATCTTGTATTTTTCTTGTTAGCCACCAGTTTACTTGTGTATTATCGTTCCTTATAATAAATTTGTTATATACAATATATGGTTTAAATGATAGTAAACATTTATATATTTAATATAATTCTTTCCTATTTATTTCCCATCTTATAAATGAAAAAACATATGAAAACTATGACGGATTAAAAATAAAGATAATATTTTCTAATCTAGGAAGAAGATATAAGAAAATAGGTGACAATCTAAGTTTAATGTTAGAAAAAGAAACGGTAAAACTAGAAGATAGTTTAACTGCTAT
>JAJOOR010086502.1:0-17229 GCA_036250505.1 Solanum acaule | reverse complement strand
TCTCATTGTAGGATATGTCATACCCCTCCATCCCTTCCTCACAACACCAATGAAATCAGGGTGCTCAACTATGTGATTAAAAAATTTGAAAGATTTTTCCCCACAATTCTGTTGATCCCCTAAGGGAAACCTCACAGCACAATGATCTGAAAACAGTGGCTCCATGATGAGTCCTTGATTGTGCTCCCATTTATGTACCCAAGTAGCATTTGTTAGGATCCAATCTATTTTTCTATGAATGTGCCCATTAGTCCAAGTATATCTCCTACCCAAACACCTCATTCCAATCATGCTAGTTGTCTTCATAAACTTTTTGAAGTCCTGCACCTCCCAATCCATCACAGCATTGCCACCAAATCTGTCATCCCCATGTAGAATAGAATTGAAATCACCCATGATTACTAGAGGCTCTGTAACTGCATTTGTAACTTGTGTCAAGCCAGTCCATAAATGTTCCCTATCAGCAACGGTATGCATACCATACACTCCTGTTAGATAGAACCCTGAGCTTTGAGTCGTGACATACCCATGGATGAATTGCTTGTGAACTACATCCACTCTAAACTTCACTTTATTTAGATCCCATAGAATCCATATCCTTCCTCTAGGATCAGTATTATAATTATCCACCCATTCTCACTTTCCAACCAAACAATCAATATAACGCGAGGATAAAAAAATAAGACATAATTACCCTGATTATAATCAATAATATCAACCCTAGGTTAAACCTTTGATCCCCATACCCAGTTTAGGGCTTCTTCCACCATAAACCACAAATCAAAACCCATAATCAATAATATCAACCCTAGGTTAAACTTTTGATCCCCATACCCAGTTTAGGGCTTCTTCCAACATAAACCCCAAATCAAAACCCTCCCCCATCGATAATTACCCAAGAAACTAAGTTCTACGGATAAAAAAATGGATTCAAGGAGTAAAAACCTTACCTTTGGTGCTAGAAAAGGTGGAAAAACTTCAAGAAATATCTCTGGGTCGTTCCATAGTCCTCAAGATTGAATATTGTAGAATAATAACATTTTTGGGGTTTAATTTCGATTTAAGTCATGACTGGCCCGCTTCGGTAGACCCCGTCCCACCACAGTGGCCCCGCCCTAGCGGGATTAATCTTGCCCTAGCGGCTTATACGGAATAGAACCTCAGAATTTGAGTTCCATACCCCCATTTCACAACACACTTCAACCCATGACACTCAGAAACTATCCGTTCGCGTTAATATCAATTTTGGGAAATCTACTCATTCGAATTCAATTCCGTAAAGTCGTACGGGTTCCTTAACGTCTTAGCTATCTAATTGTATGATCAAATTCATAATTAGATCTCTTAGTTGTTAGCAGATTTCCCTAGACCTCACTTATGAGTCCACAAATTGAACTCATTTTGGGCTATATTTTGATAGAATTAGTGTCCTCAAATGCATATTTTGTCTCAATATCTAATAAAAAACCTTAAGTTTTAGGTATTTGGAGTTTGAGGGAAAGCATGGACACTACTTAGAAAAAAGGAACAAAGGCAGCTGAAAGAACGAAGAAATGAAGATTTGAGAATCGCCGAACCCATTCGTTGAGTCATCAAAAGGTTTTATCCACGCCTTTTGTTTCAGTGTGCTGAGCCCTGAAGGAAAGGATCAAATCAGTGGTAAAAAGGAGCAGTCGACGTGTCACCTAGCAGTTCCGCGAAGCAGTACTATGTCGCCTAATAATCCAAAACATGACAATTCTAAAAGGCTAACGCAAGAAGGTGATGAACTAGACCAAAAGCCAAATCGCCAAGTTGATAGGCGATTCTGACTAACTTCGCTGACTGATCCTTCGTAGCACAGATTTTTGGAAACTATAAATACTCGCTGAGAATTATTATTCTAGTATCGAATTTTTAGCTTTGAACAGTAATTTTTTAGACTTTTCTTCTATTTTTTGAGTTCTAAGTTTTGAGAGGGTTTTGAAGAACTTGAAGGTTCAAAGGGTTTCAACTCCAAGATTTTGGACTTGGGTCTTATGGATTCTTCACTCTTGACTTGTTTTGAGACATAAATCTTTATACCCATTTGAATGCAAACTCATATTGGTATAAATTTCTATATCTTATACATGTCTAGCTAAAACCCCAATTCTTGGGGTGTGATTTTGTGAATATGAGTTAGATTATACGTTGGGTCTTGCTTGCTGATGGTTTATTTGTTGTTTAAATGTGATTTCATTTAGTAGTTGTGTTGGAACTTAATGAAATAGCAGTTGCAAATACGATTTCACCTATGTGTTTTCGGCTTGCTCGAGAGAGAGAGGTCGTAAAACTAATATTACTAAATTGATGGCCGGTGGGATTAGGTTGACATGAGGTTCAGCTCGAGAGAGTGAACCCTAGTCCTTCTCCCACACACTCAGCTCGAGAGAATGAGTGGGCTAAGGTGAAGGTTGTTCTTCATGCAGCAACTCGGTGTTCGAGAGAAATCGAGTTGATTCGGGGTAAGTTGCTCGAGAGAGAATTTACCTCCACTATGGTCTAGCCTACTCACAAATATTCAACGAATTTACTATCAAAAGCATGTACCCAATGATCTAGTTTAACCCATATTCACATCACATCCCAAGAATCTCATCTCCTTGATTAGTACTCTTTGCATTTTTGTTGATTTTTTCTTACTTGTTACAAACCTCCATTGTTAATTGACACTTTTGTGTCTCCCCTTAGATTTAGTATGTTTATATTCGAAAATGTTTTTAGCTATGATTAATTAGAACTTAATTTTATTTTTCTATTAATTCTCAAGCCCACTCCCTTGGGACTAGACCCCAACCCTTGGTTGGGTTACTTTAGTATTGTACGATCGTAGACATTTGCATTGCAAATTCTGTCTTGATTACGCAAACATCAAAATGGCGCCGTTGTTAGGGAGTGGTGTTAGTTGAGAATTTTTAGTTAAGTTGAATTTTGTTCTTGTTAATTATAGTTGAACTTAATTTTTAGTTTTGGTTTTTGTGTTACTGTTTTGAACAGAAAAATTGAGCATATATGCTAGCAACGGTGACCCAATAGACCACCCTTCTCTGAAAATGATGATGCTAAGGGATAACATCCTAAGTTTCAATATATTGGAGGGTGAGTCAGTTTATGAGTTGTGGCAAAGGTATAAGGCTCTCTTGCAGCAGTACCCGACTCATGGAATTCCAGATAAGATGCTTCTGGAATGTCTCTACCCAGAGTCGGAAGAGGGGTTGCCTTTTGAAAGTGAGGCAAATCCCACTACTAGAACTTAAGTGGGGACTTCCGTCGTGCCACGACATTAACTAAGACGCTGCTTGGGAGGCAACCCAAGACCCCATATCGCTTTATTTTTGCTTAAGAAATAATGGTGTGTTGTTTGTGTAGGTCAAAGTGGGAAAGTTGTTCAAAAGTGCAGATTGGCAAGTAAAAGATCCAGTCAGCGCATCGCCGAAGAGGTCGGTGACCCCGACCTAGAGCGCCGTTGGACTCAAGACAATTTTACATTGGAGTTTGTAAAAGTCGGCGAGCCCAAGAAATTATTGGCAAATCGTCGACCAGGTAAGCGATCCCGATCTAATCCACCGTTTGGACCCCTACATCAACTGAGAATCCTGTAAAACTCAGCGAGGTAAGTGACCACTTGGCGTGTCGTCGAATGGGCGAGAACTGGATGGTTTCTTAAAAGGACAAAGGTTTAAACTTTTTACTTTTCCTCACTTTCAATCGTCACAAACTCACACCCGCACCTTAGTTTCTATATTTTCTCAATTTTAAAGTATTTTAGTCGTTGATTTGTGTTCGGAGTGGATTACATTGCCGCCTAGCATTTCAAACGTATTTTATTCGGCATCTAAGGTTGGTTTTCCGAACCCCGAATTTATTTTTAGCAATTTTGTACTCATTTGGAATGATCTTATCTTAGTGATGTGTGTTGGGCCTCTCTAATCTTAATTGTTTTTCCTTATGCCTGTGAAAATCTTGCATGTAGAATTTATATTGTTAAAATCGGTTAAATCTTATGAAGTTGTGCTTGCAAGTTGTTGAGTCTAGCAGGGAGAAGTCTGAGTATCCCAAAGATATGGTAAAGACCAATATTGTCATGCCACCCCGAAAAAGAGCACGGATATAACAATAAATGAAGGGGGAGTCAAATCCTCCCAAGAAGGGAAGACAAGAACCTCCACTTGGAAATAAAGGCAAGGGCAAGAGGCCCACTTCTGACAGGAAGACCACTATCAGAGATCCTACTATTCCTTCGTGGGGCCGGGGATTCTATGCAGTTGTGCAGACCTTTTTGGCGGATACAGGCTTGGCAGCTCCTAGTGGGTCTGGTACTGCTGTTTCTTCTGAGACGACTCTGGGTATTGAGACCCAGGACCAGAGTGATGCACCAGGCACTAATGCCCAGACAGATAGAGCGACTGTGTAGACAAGACCCTCGCTTTACCTCCCTCTCTGCCTTACCTTATTTCACTTTTGGATATTTTTGTTTTCATTTGAGGACAAATGTTTTATTTGTGGTGGGGTGAGGCCCACCTTTTGTGATTTTGTGACTCTCTGTTTTGTTTATATATTTGGGTCGTTATGCTTACAATTGTGTTTTGCACTGCTTTTAGCGATTGTTTGAGCTTGTGGCTCCTTATGGTTTAATTGTAAATGATTTTTGACCTTTTCAAAAATTTCGCCCACTCTTGTATGTACTTGAATGTGGTTGTTCTTTAGCAAATTTGAGTCTCAGTTTTGATTAATACCGATGACTTGAATAGTGCTCGCAATCAAACGAACATGAATGTGCGGCTACGATGAGACCAAATGAAGTTACATAGACAATATGTGAATTCTTTGCATCTCGTTGTGACTAGCCAATTATCAAATTGATTCTCTTGTGATGATCGTTGAACACTAGCAACAGTGTGAAGTCTTGTTTGATTTTGATGTCGATGCCTTATGTGATGAGCTTATTGTGAACCATGCATGATAACACCTAGAATTTTCCCCATTAGTCCGGTCGGCTAAGTAAGGCTATCTCTTGATATGATCTTAGACAACTTCGAAGAGTGTGAGCCAATTTGACATATACCTCTTTTGTGGCCTACCTTGTGAGTTTGTGAACCTCTTTTGAACACCCTTTGAGTCTTACTCTTCTTTGGAAGAAACTTGATGAAAACTAGACCTTTCTTATCCATTACCCATAACCCTCATGAAGTTGTGGTTAGTTTGAATAGCCAACTTAGGCCAAAAGCCTAAGTTGGGGGTGTGGTGAAAAGAGAAGACAAATCAAGAAGTGCAAGAAAGTCCCTCTTACCCATGATTTTGAGAAAAATGGAACCCCTCCATACAAAAAAGAAGAAGAGAAAATAGAAAGAAAAAGAAAAAGAATGAGAAAGAAAGTACAAAAGAAATGGGGTTTCTAAACAATCCATGGAAAGTGAATAATAGGATGACTTATGAGCACTAAAGAGAATGATGAAGGAATAGGAAAGAAAGTGTTGTGAGCACCACATTTCATGAGGATGAAAGTCACTGAGCCTAAATGGCCATACATTTGCACTTAGCCCCATTACAAGCCTTGAAAAGACCGTTTTGATCTTGAGTAAGCCGAAACAAATGTTGATTGGAAAATATAGGCAAACCTATGGGTAAAAGCATGCATTGTGTTCTTCCTTGTGCGAGTGAGCGTTGCATTTGATTCTTGAACTTTAAATGATTAAACCTTTGTGGGTGAGTATGGAATCATCCTTTCTGTGAGGGCATTCGAATACTTTTGTTGAGCTCGAACTTGCATTTGAAGCAAGTATTGCGAGCTTGAGAATCTTTGAGAATGGTGTGTAACAACTTGAATCTTTGGGTACACATTTGATCTTTGCATAAGTAAATTGAGTCTTGTTATGTGCATTCATGATTGAGTCTTGTGTAGCACTATTCGAGACCTCCGTTTTGAACGACTGAACTTGAGTTTGCTTGAGGACAAGAAAAAGTTTAAGTTAGGGGTGTTGATGAGTCCACAAATTGGACTCATCTAGGGCAATATTTTGATAGAATTAGTGTCCTCAAACGCATATTTTGTCTCAATATCTGATGAAAACCCTTAAGTTTCAGGTATTTGGAGTTTGAGGGAAAGCATGGACACTACTTAGCAAAAAGGAACAAAGGCAGCTGAAAGAGTGAAGAAATGAAGATCTGAGAATCGCCGAACCCGTTCGGCGGGTCTCCAAAAGGTCTTATCCTCGCCTTTTCTTCCAGTGTGCTGAGCCCTGAAGGAAAGGATCAAATCGGTGGTGAAAAGAAGCAGTTGGCGTGTCACCGAGCAGTTCCGCAAAGCAGTACTATGTCAGCTAATGATCCAAAACACGACGATGCTGAAGGCAAATGCAAGATGGCGATGAACTAGACCAAAGGGCGGATCGCCGAGTTGTTCAGCGATTCTGACTAACTTCACCGAGTGATCCTTCGCAGCACAGATTTTTGAAAACTATAAATACTCGTTGAGAATTATTATTCTAGTATCGAATTTTTAGCTTTGAACAGTAATTTTTCAGACTTTGCTTCTATTTTTTTGAGTTCTAAGTTTGGAGAGGGTTTTGAAGAACTTGAAGGTTCAAAGGGTTTCAACTCCAAGATTTTGGACTTGGGCCTTGTGGATTCTTCACTCTTGACTTGTTTTGAGACTTAAATTTTCATACCTATTTGAATGCAAACTCATATTGGTATAAATTTCTATCTCTTATACATGTCTAGCTAAAACCCCAATTCTTGGGGTGTGATTTTGTGAATATGGGTTAGATTATCTGTTGGGTCTTGCTTGTTGATGGTTTATTTGTTGTTTAAATGTGATTTCGTTTAGTAGTTGTGTTGGAACTTGATGAAATTATAGTTGCAAATACGATTTCACCTTTGTGTTTTCAGCTTGCTTGAGAGAGAGAGGTCGTAAAACTAAGAGTACTAAATTGATGGCCGATGGGATTGGGTCGACATGAGGTTCAGCTCGAGAGAGTGAACCCTAGTCCTTCTCCCACACACTCAGCTCGATAGAGTGAGTAGGCTAAGGCGGAGGTTGTTCTTCATGCGACAACTCGGTGTTTGAGAGAAACCGAGTTGATTCGGGGTAAGTTACTCGAGAGAGAATTTACCCCCACTATGGTCTAGACTAGTCACAAATTCAACGAATTTACTATCAAAAACATGTACCCAATGATCTAGTTTAACCCGTATTCCTATCACATCCCAAGAATCTCATCTCTTTGATTAGTACTCTTTGCATTTTCGCTGATTTTTGCCTACTTGTTACAAACCCCCATTGTTAATTGACACTTTTGTGTCACCCCTTAGATTTAGTATGTTTATATTCGACAATGTTTTTAGCTATGACTAATTAGAACTTAATTTTATTTTTCTATTAATTCTCATGCCCACTCCCTTGGGACTCGATCCCAACCCTTGGTTGGGTTACTTTACTATTGTACGATCGTAGACACTTGCATTGGAAGTTGTGTCTTGATTACGCAAACATCAATTTCAAGTTACTACCAAAATGTTTTCCGGTCAAAAAACTTTCCCCGTTGGCTTTTTTATAACGACAGAAACATGTCGTTACAGCATATTATGAGACAAATCAAATACAAAAAGATCATTTATTCTAAGAGCATTATTTATATATAAAATATTGTTGTACTTTTTTTTGGGTACAAATATGTAGTAGTATAGTATATCTTAGTATGCATTAGTTCAAGGAAGTAGCAGAGCCAAGCTACTGCTAGTATGCGGGAGGGAGGGAAGGGGGTGATTACAAAAATTAGTAGTACTATTTGGCATTATATGCCTAACAAAAACAGTTCTAGCCTGGTATGCTTCCAAACGCTTTACTGCCAACAAAGGGGAAGTGCCCATACTATAATAGAGTTAGCCTTCTTTAACTTCTTGCCCTCGTTAGTTAGAACATCAGCCACTTGGTTCGTTTCACGATAGTTGTGCTGCATCAGAGGGTTCCTCAGCTGCCTGATTAGATCCCTGCAATCAGATAACATATTGTAGGATGGATGCCATTTCTTAAGAGACAAGTTAACTCTTCGCAGTCTGTAGAGACTTCAAATGGAGTTAGATTATGTGTAATGGCTATTTGTTGGCCTTTCACCAAATTGTTAATTCGAACATGACAATGTTTGTTGATATTATGTTTCCCATGAAGCCTATAATCTAGTTTCCATCTTTGTCTCTAATCATTCCTCCAATACCCCCTTTCCCAGAATATTTATCTATTTATATTTACTTTGTGGAGTTCCCACTTTAATTCGGTTGGCATTCTTTCATGTGTTGCATGGTGGTAGTTGCCCAAGCTCAAGTATTCCATTGCATGAAAGTATGGAGTTTTTGGAGTAATTGGAGACCTTTTCTTGTTTGGTAGTTGTCATTTCTGACTAACTAGATGTTCCACAGGTAAAAAAGAAAAGCTTGGTCCCATTGGAGGGTTTTGTTTATAACATGTGTTTAACATTTTTTAAGGATTCCAACCACTTCAATTCTTGAGTGGTGATGCCCGCCTGTTGATGAGCTGATCAAGACCTAAAGCATCCCAAAATTTTCGTGCATTTGGGCAATTTAAGAAGATGCGCCGGAGATTTCAGGTTCTTTACAGAAGCATTACAATTATTAGCAAAATAATCATTATAATCAGAATTCATTATTTTTGGAACAGAATGCAAATTCTTTCTACCAAGGCTCGCGTTGGTTCCCCATTGACTTAAAACATGCAAATTTTATTCTCACTTAGACTTTGCATTTTCTGAAACTCCTACAAAGAAGTACAAATATGATTAGTGTCTTTCGAATCTACAATTCGTAACTGTGTAAAAACAACCGCTTAACAAGTTTTAACAATATTTAAATAAGAATTACCTCATTTGTTCAACTTGGCTAGGTAGCCATAACACTTCTTCTTGTGATAGACTAGGTTGTTTTGAGTGATAGAATTTATTCTTAGACTTAACTACACGACCATTCACACCTAGAGGTGACAAAAACTTGGGGGCCTCTTCTTTAATCGATCAACTCTCGGCTCAAAAGACGAATGTATGTCAACTATGAATATCATAGGGGTAGCTTGTTTCTTGATGATAGTCTCATTCAAGTGGTTTGATGACAAGTAGAAATGTCATAGGTTTTGCACACCACTTACATTGAAAGTAATTGGACATGCTAAAGAATTGAATAAAAAATCTAGTCATTCAAGTTGTGTTTATTGTGAAAGAATAAGAACTCAAGTTGGCAATCAAAGTTGTTATTAATAAATGATAACAACCTAAGCTTTCCAAATCTAAATAAATTCAAAATTAGTCCTTGAAAATGGTTATAACCAAGGTTCAAATTATTTATGTTGGTGAGATTCCATAGAGTTTTAAGAATAGACCTTGACAAATTACAAGAAGCTATTACCAATACACTGAGTGATGCAATACCATTTCATTTGGTTATGGAAAACCTAACACTGAGCTAGGGATTGTCTAATAAATCATGGAATTTAAAGTTGAAAAGGTGGAAAACTCTTTCGGGCAATAACCTGTATAACTGGGTATTACAAAGGTATATAATAGTTAAATAAGAAGGGAATTTTAGAGAAATGATGGAAGAGATTTTCACAGAGTTCAGTGGATGCTCTTTTAATTGGGTCAAGTTCTTAAAGAGCTAGTAGTTCAAAATTGTGAGGTCAACCAAATTAAATAGGCACATTGACATGGCATTGACAAGGACATGTCATGTTTGTGCGTGCACATCGATCAGCACTAGCCTACGACATCGATAAATGTCGATAAGTCGTCAGCTTGACATTGGTACCAAGTCTGCAATCTTCTACTAAATTTTGATCAACTTTCAGTGATGATTTGTGTGAGCAAGTCAGTTTTTGGCTTCAGAAAAGTTTATCACCATGATGAAAAGCTGGTTCCTTATACTACGATTTGCAATCAAAGTGACAAATATGAAGGAGCCTTTTTCTCCAAAAAGATTTTGCATGTTTTCAAGGTTTATCTCATTCAAAACATGCACAACTATAATTCAAAAACACCAGTAAAAATAGTTTAAAAGGTGTAGATTTTACAGTATCTAAAATATTTCTTAAAACAATCTATTCATTAATTATCAAACATTGTAGAGACCACAAATTTAATAATATTAGACTTTGAATTATGATTGTAAATGAATGAATTTATCCTACCATAATAAATTGAAAATTATGCCACTAAAAATTCATAATTACACTGTTTGATTTTATTTTGAAATCTAACATTAAATCTTATTTAACTCATTGATTAATTATCAAATATCAATCAATGAAATTAAATTTCTGATAATTTAATTCATTGATTAATTTAATTCTTTATTATTATGTACTCCCTCCATTCCATATTAAGTTAATTTTTGAGGCATTTTTCATTTTTCAAATTAACTTAATTGTTCAGTTTTCAAGACTACTTTTAGAGTGTTCTTCCAATTTCCCTTCATTAGTTAGTATTGGAATTAGTGATTAATTAATATTTAGTTATTTTAATCATAAATTTGACAATAATTAATATGGATAAAAATGGAAAACTAGGTTCAATTTATGTCTTAATCTACTTTTCTTAAAGGGTGTGAAACACCTTAAAAATTAAGTTAATATGGAATGGAGGGAGTATAATTTATGTCATGAGATGGATATAATATCTACTTGGAGGGAGTTCACATGAAAACATATCAGTAATCATTACATGGGCTTCATCAATCTCAAGGTCGAGACATGAATTTTATCAACAAATGTGATTTATTATCATCCAATCTATTAGGATTGTATTGATCCATGATAGAGTCTCACCTTTTGATAGATCAAGATAATAAAACAAATTACGTTGATCATAACAATTATATAAAGATATAGAGTATAAGTACATTTAATGATCTAAAGAATTTGTTTTACAAATATTCAGAATATAAACAAGCATCTCTACTTGGTCCATTTTATACACATGAAAAACATATCAGCACAATAAGTCGGAATGGAGCCACTTCCATAATCAAGTTCAAATTATGTTTAATTTTGGGTTACAATCATCAAGATATTTGTCCAACTTCATCTTTGATTGTGAACATAAATTTATAACTTATAAGGACTGACAATTTTACTATTCCGTGTATGAGCTTAAATAACTACATATATTACATCATCAACTATATAAGTAAAGGACACACATGTTATATGACGACATGGATGGTCAAGTAAAAGAGCTCTAAGATATACAAGCGATATTCATGAGAAAGAAAGAACGGGGAGCTTGAAGGACACCAAATAAAGTCATAAATGTGTGAAAGACCCATCAAAATGAAGATAAAGGAGGAAAGAGGTCATTCGTGCAAATGATCATTTCATAAATTTAAGAATTCACAAAAGAAGGCAACCAAACAAGGCCTCATTTGGTGTCTCCTCCATACTTCCTTGATCATGAATATCGCTTATAGGTCTTGGAGCTCCTTTGCTTGACTATCCATGTTTTTATCATGCTAACACAATGATATATTCAAATAAAACTTTATTAAATTGAGTAAATAAAATAAACAATCTTTACATAGAATGAAAATATAATATTATAACTTAAACCACATGATGTGTATAATGATTTTTTCTATAAGAAACCTTGGGCCATAATCGAAGAAGGAGTGGAGGCAACCGTTCCAGAATTCTTTAGTAATTTGATCCAGTTACCTGTACAATGGTGACACTTATTCCGAAGGTAAAACGGTTGGGTTTTAAAGGTGTGAACATGAAATGAAGGGTTGTAACTTTCCTGAAGGGTTGTGACCTTTATGAAAGGTTGTGTCCTTTCTAAAGGGTTGTGACCATTTGAAAGGTTGTGCCTTTTCCAAAGTGTTGTGACCTTTCTGAAAGGTTGTCTTCTTTCCAAAGAATTGTGACATTTACCCTTTGTTGGCTATAAATAGAGAGGCTTTCTCTCATTTTTCTGCATCGAATTCTTCCCTTCTTTTGCATACATTTTTTACAAAAAAAAAATCGATCGATCGTGTCTATATGTGTGATTCATTGCTGTCTTTTTGAGTTCGTTGAAATTATCAAAGTTTGAGGTACCACTACTTCTTTAATGGTTAATCCGTTTTATCTTAGGAGGAATTAATCTACAACCTCGGGTACTTGAGGGGATTAAATTTCTTAAGGACACATAGTGGGTTCCGTGGACTCGGATAGTTCTTTTATTTTTCTTTTCATCTTTTATTATTTCTAGTTTGCTAATCTGAATACATGAGATAACAAGCTTAAGAAATTTATATTGATGGTATTTTTAGTGGTAAGAAAATTACTTTTATTTTCTGTGTTCTTTTTGAAAAAAAAATTATTTTATCATATGATAAAAGAGATTTGGGATGAACTAGTACTACTTTAATATGTTCGAGTATATTTTATGTAGTATGTTTTCCTTGGATGGGTAAGATTATTTTTATTTTCTTCCCAAGTGCATTCAAGCATTGCACCCCTTTAGTTTTCTTTTCAATGACAAAAGCTATTTTGTGCATAAAGGCTAAGATGAGCACTTTTAATTATTTTTCCTATATTCTTGGTTTTATATAACTATGAGAAGAAGTAAATGAATAAATATTGTCTCCTAACAATATTTGAACATGAGTTTAGTTTCTCGTTGAAATTCAATGTCTTCTAAGAAAAATTGAAATATGATGGAAACTGGGAAAGAAAGAGAATTACCAAGAAAAGTGACTTGCATGGAATCATTGCTGACATATAGAATATGATTCAATGAGAGTAAAAATCAGGTTCTATCTTTATTTCCCTTGATTATTTTTTTTTTCTATCCTTTATAAGTTATGAGATTTATTTCATAAATGTTAGGATAGATGGTCATTATGTGATGATCTCAGAATATATCTTTATTATTAATAATATGTATTCTGCTTAGAGGAGAAAAAAAAACTTTTGTAGTTTTCAACTACATGTGAAATTTGATTGTGTCTGACTTTTGGAGACTAAAATCTTCTGATTTTTTACTCCTTTGGTTTGAAGAATATAAGAACTTCACGAACAAATCAGATTGTGCATTGGTTTGAAGAATAAAGAAACTTCACCAATCTGTTAAATACTCTGTTTGAATGAATATTCTGACTTGAAGAGTACAAACTCTTTGTTAGAAATATTAAGGCTAAATGATTTGAAATCTTCATTGTTAGCTAGAAACAGTGTTGTATTTGAGGTTTCTGGAGATTAAAACCTTTTGGTTTACTACTCTGTCTGAATGTGAAACTGATTCGAAAGACATAAAAACTTCATCAGAATTCAAGGTTCATTCAGTTAACGATTAGAAGAATATAAAAACTTTATCGTTAAATTAGAAACAAGTTGTATAAAGATTGAATCTTTATTGTTAGTATTCCAAATACTAAGTGGTTTGTCTAGTTGTGACAGAAAGGGGGAAAAAACACTAGTAACATAAAATTAGTGATTTTTGTGCCTACAATGGGTGTTTCTATGGATTAAATCTCCAAAAGAAGGCTTCGTGTTGCCAATATGTATTGTGATGGTATACAATTTGAAAGCATGGAAAAAAATACGTGGAAAATAATTTCAAATACTTGAAAAATATTTTTGAAAACATATGTAAAATTTGGGGGGTTCTTTACTTTAAAGACAAAATTAGACTTACTATCTAATTTAAATTTGAAAGTACAAGATATGAAATTTAATGACATTCTTGTATTATATATGTTAGACCCACAAAATTCTTGGAGTATATTTGATATTGTGATCGTTGAGTCTCTCTTTACTAGTATATGATATGACTAGTAAAAAACCACAAAATTATATTACTCGTTCAAAAGAATTGTATTCTTTGATGAAACAAGTGTCACTTAAAATATTGTGATTTTTCATGAAAAGATATGTCTATTTGTATAGACATGAACATTGGTGAAAAGTGATTTGTTATGTTTGTATTGTAAAATAAATTTTTGGGTCATATTGCTCTTATTGGACCGAAGAGACTATGGTCATGGGTAATTCTATAACAAATTGAATGTTATGGAAGGTCCTTCTGAAAAGGACATCTGGCAAGGTGCTGACTCTAAAATAATGTTTGTATTTGACAAAGTTATAAAAAGTAAAGAACAAAATATTTGTAGGAAAAGGTTACCTCACGGAAGGTCTTTTCAAACTCAGTATTTATGTTTGTTCTTACTTGTTTGAATCAAATTGTTTGTGACATGAACGCTTGGGACATGTCAATTACAAAACCTTGCAAAAATTTATCAACTTAGAAGTTTTGCCTAACTTCTAGTGCAATAAATCAAAATGTCAAGTATGTGTTGTTGAAAGGAATTTTAATCCCTTAGAATTGATTTACACTGACATTTGTGATATGAAGTCAACACCATCTCTTGGTGGGAAAAAGTGTTTCATAAATTTTATCGACAATTGCACTAAATATTGTTATGTCTATTTGCTAAATGGTAAGGATGAAGCAATAGAAACATATATGTAATATAAAACTGAAGTTGAAAACTAGTTGGATAAAAAGATTGTCATGATTAGAAGTGGTAGATGTGGAGAATGTGACTCTTCTTTTGCAAAAATATATTTGAAAAATGCAATCACCGATCAAATTACTGCACATACTCACCTCAATCTAATGAAATTGTTGACAGGAAAAAACCAAACTTTGAAGGAAATGTTGAATGTCCTACTTATAAGTTCAGGTTTACCACAAAATTTGTGGGGGATACTATCATTATAGCATAAGAGAACAACAAAAAGTTGTATGTTCAGAAAGAGAGGAACAAAAGTTTTATTTGTTAGTAAAGGGAGCAACAAATAAAAAAGAAAAACTTTTATTTTTTAAGAAAGGGAGAAACAAAAAGTTTTGTTTGTTCAGTCTTTGTTGTATCGTGATAGAGAACTGTTTGTCGCCCCTTAAAGTATATACAAGCAATAACTCTTGAAAGATAGTGATCTAACAATTTCCAATACAGTCTATTCCATATGAGAAATGGAAATGAGGGAACTATTCCCAAACGGGTCAAAATAGGACCAAAGACTGTGGATTGTATGTTCATTGGATATGCTAAAAATAGTAAAAGCATGTCAATTTATGGTTCATATGTCCGAACCGTCGGATAGTTAAGTGAAGGGTCTAAACGACCTTGGAAAGAACCAAAGGAGAATGTACTTAATAGAGAGATTCAGAGGCGTAGTAAATGTCAATGGACAAATTACTTCCTCCGGGTTTGATTTTGTAACATTTCTTCTTGAAAATGAGTCCATATAGTCGAAGAAGATATGTATTATGTGGACACTTTCTTTTTGGAAAGAGGCTGCCAATAGTAGGGTAGATTCAATCTTAAGCAACCACACTTGAGAGTTGGTTGATTATCCTCCAAGAAATAAATCTTTGGTTTCAAGTGGATCTACAAAAGGAAAAGAAGGTTAATGAAACTATTGACAAATACAAAGCAAGACTTGTTGTCATAGGCTTTAGACAATAAGAAAGCCTTAATTATTTTGACACATAATATCCACTGACTAGGATTACATCAATTCAGATGTTAATTGGCTAGTTGCGGTATATGACCTTCAAATTTGTCAAAATGGATGTGAAAACATTTTTTTTTTAAAAATGGATAATTGGAGGAAGAAATTTATATGGAACAACCGAAGGGCTTTGTGGTTCCTGGTAAAGAAAAGAAAGTCAATAAACTTGTTAAGTCACTTTATGGACTAAAAACAAGCGCCCAAATAATGACATGCGAAGTTTGACCAAACTATGTTGGCAAATGAATTCAAGATTAATGAATGTGATAAATGTTTTTACATTAAAGACACTCCAAATCACAAGGTCATTGTTTGTTTTTATGTTGATGACATGTTGATCATCAAAAGAGACATTTCTGACATAAATGCTACTGAGCATATGCTAGAAAGTAACTTCGATATGAAGATATTGAAGTTACTGATGTGATTGAAGAGGTACTTGACAAGTTCAAGTATTTGGATTTCAATATTGTCAAGACTCCAATAAATGTGAGCTTTGTACATCAAAAGAATGTAAGCAAAAGTAGCTCACAATTGGATTATGCTAGACTATGGAGAAGTATGATTTATATCATGAAGTGTACACGATCAGATATAGCATGTGCTATTAGTAAACTGAGTCGGTTCACAAGTAATCTCGATCAAACTCATTGGATGACAATGAAAAGAGTTTTGGAGTATTTAAAAAATACTTAAAAACTATTGTTTTGCATTATAACTAATATTCAACAGTATTGGAAGAATATAGTGATGCAAATTGAATCACCAGGTCAAATGAAGTAAAATCCACGAGTGGATATGTATTTACTCTTTGTGGAGGAGCAATCTCTTGGAAATTGTCACGCCTCGAGTCTACACCTTGGACGTGGCCGGCACTCGGAGACCATTGCTGGCCCCAAGCGAACCCTTGGCCTGGCTACTTAACTCAGCGGAAGACTTAACTCAACACAATAAGTTCATAAAACAACTTAAATGATAAAAATCTGGCCAAAATGGCAACTTATGTCACAAAATAGAATATCTGAAAATACATAGATGAGAGACTCAACTACTGTCTGACTGTCTATGAAGCCTCTATAATACTGAGATGGATGTTGGGATAGAACCCACAACATCCTAATAAAGAAAAACTAGGAAAACGAATAAAAGAGTCCTCCAGAATGCAAGGAGACTCACCAATGACTCTGGGGTGCTCGACTAGATCAACGGCGCACTGGATGCTGATCCTGGTTACCTGTGTCTGCATCATAATAAGATGCAGACCAACTGGGATAAGTACATTGAAGGTACGAGTATGCGAGTTGGAATGCTAAACAACAACTTAAGCTTGAAAAGAGTAAGAAGGAACACTTACCTTGCCATTGTACAACTCATGAATAACTGAACTCAATATAAAGCAATAAGACACATGCAATATATATAAAGCTTGTAAAACAATATAAACAACTTAGTTCGTTAAAGATAAAGCAATAACAAACTCAACTTTACTTATATATAAAAGTAACATAACTTTTGTGGGAGATTCTTTAACCGACAACCACCACTATGAGCCCTAGTGATGATACAACATTTTACCTCACGTTGCCCAAGGACCATCCTATACCTTGCCGTGATATAGGACCTTACTTAACTTAGTGGATCCACTAGCTTAA
>JAJOOR010086500.1:0-14723 GCA_036250505.1 Solanum acaule | reverse complement strand
AAAACCCAAAACAAGAGTTTGATGATGAAATGGTTGTGGAAATTTGTCTCACCAAAAGTATCTCTATGGAAGGAAGTAATAATAGAAAAATATGGCATAGAGGATAAATGGATGACAGAGATGGTCACCAACCCTTACAATTGTAGTGTATGGAGGTTTATCAGGAACCTATGGCAGCTGGTCAAAGAGAGAACAAGCTGCAAGGTGGGCAATGGAGAAAAAGTAGCTTTTTGGAATGACATTTGGTGTGGACAGGAAGCACTCAAACATGCTTTCCCTGTACTACATAGTCTGAGCCAAGGACAAGAAGCAACAGTGGCAGAGTTATGGACAGGACAAGGGTGGAACCTGTTTCTAAGAAGGGGCCTAAATGATTGGGAGATGACAACCATAGCAAGATTTCATGATACAATGCAAATGGCTACCAATCTGACAGGAGAGGAAGATAGACTCGTATGGAAGAGGGAGAAAGGGGGAGAGTTCACTGTAAAATCAGCATAGAGAGAACTCAGGTCTACGGAGGAGCAGCATGCAGGATGGCCCTGGAGGATGATCTGGAGAATAGAAATTCCCTACTAGGTGAATTACTTCACATGGCTCTTGGCAAAGCAGGCAGTCTTGACATATGAGAACTTAAACAAGAGGAAACCCAATCTATGTTCTAGTTGCTATCTATGTGAAGAACAGGTGGAGACAGTCTACCATCTCTTTTTATACTGCAAATGAACTAATCAATTGTGGCACATGTTCATCCAAAAGAGGAAGATTAAGTGGACAAAGCCTGGGAGTATTATATGTCCTACAATGCTGGAACAGGGATGGAAATGCAGGGAAAAATGAGAAGAGATGGAGGATTGTCCCAGTTTGCATTTGGTGGACAATTTGGAAGGAAAGGAATCAAAGATGTTTTGAAGGAAAACAGAAAAATATCCAGAAGATAAAGACTAATTGCCTAGGGCTTTATTATTTTTCGTGTAAGCAAGTAGTGATAGGAGATGCTGAAAATGTGTTTAATATTATTGATTGGTTGTAACTAGAAGATCCTAGGAATGATGTAAGTAAAACTTTTTGTAGGAGGACTACACTTTGATGTAGTATACTTGTGGATATATAGAAGTAATGTTACCTTTCTAAAAAAAAAATACATCTGGCAAATTATTTGCAACATTTTGCAAATGAGTTCACATTTTTTTTAACCAGGATCTAGATAATTCACCCACACATAATTTTCAGCTGCTAAACATATCTCCCCCTAATGTTAGGAAATCTAACATTTTCCCCCAACCTCATTTGGGGATCCATCTTTGTGTGTGGTGGAACAATAAAATCATATGTGCACACATCAAATTTTGTTTAGATGGAAATTATTTGGTTCAAGACCCTGAACCAATTGTGATGGGAGAGCCTTGTTGGCTTGATGCATACACGTTAAATAAACTCATCTCATACCAAATTTTATTTGAGAGATTTGTTCTCATAATCAATGGTCTAGCTATAATTGGATGTAAACAATTTTTGCTAAACCAACCAGTATTATCAACATAATTTTATAGTTTGGGACTGTGCTTTTAATTTAACAATTTGATACAATAGATGCATCTATTAAATCAAAATAGTAAGCGGTCCACATGACAGGTGAACATGCCCATATTCATCTTTTTATATGTTCCAAATAATTTCAGGGGACACAATCCCAACCTTAGCTGGTACAATGATCATTTTATCATGAGAACAAGCAACGCATGAGAATTCTTGAAGAATCTTTTATTTCTTCAACATATAACCACATGAATTATCAATTCTTTTGCATCACATTTGAACCGAATTGGTCGACCGGTTATGCCAACTGATATTTATTCTAGTAAAATTCTAGTTTCCTTTTGCATGCGATTCCATCATCATGCCTATATTTGTATACAACAAACAAGAGAAAGGCAGGTAACCTTTTATGTAAATATTCATAACCCGCTTTGATTGTAGTAATCTGAATATATTTAATCTTTCAATAATTTACAGTCTCAATATAATAATTTTTTTCAATTCCTCCAAAACTTAAAAAGTTTCTTTTGAGACTTACTACAACCTCAATATTATGAACTATTTTCATTTCTGAATAGTAACAAATTAGTTCTTCCGAAATTCTTAATTAAGTTTGTGTACTACCACAAATTTCACAACACCATTCTTATGGTGACCATCTCCTTCGAGGAGAAAATTATTATTATTGTCATGGTTAAAATTATTACATGCAACACTTATTTCTTGACAACTAATGACAAATTTGTGTTGCCACACAACAACATTTATTTTGGTCATGACCACAACCTTTATAGAAAATAATTATTTCTTTCTTTTGTCCTCCAATAGTTCATAATAAAACATACCACAATATTTGTATAGTACTTAAAGTATATGACTAAATGACCATTTATGTTAAATTATCTCTTTTCAATCTCTCAAACCTCCCGTAGAGGTGAGATGTGACATTTATCCAACAATACATGAACATGTTCTTATCCATAAGAACACAAGTCACATTTTCTTTATGAAATGGACCATAGCCATTTGAACATGCTCCATAAGTTTTTATTAGAAACTCATTGTCATGCTTTCACATTTATCAAATTTATGTGACTCACCTCAACATCACTTTAAGAGGTCAAATGTACTACCACTTTGTATTCCTTTATTTTGATGGAGGATTTACAAAACTTTTAAAATTGGGTTGCATCAAAAACAATGTGGCCAATACTTTTCATACCACTTTAATGGATAAAAATTACCTTCATATTTTGAAGGATCATCTTAAAAATCCATACTGTTCTTCCTTTTAATTACCATAATGATGACCATCAACATTTTACCACGCCCATATTCATATAGTAAATCACTTGTCATTTTTCATACATATTATACACTGCTACCACATTCACATAAGAGAATGGAGCAAATCAATTGGGTGGATTTCATGACTTTTCACCAAAAGTTCATCATTATGCCTTAGTCATCAGCATATTTTCACTATAGTGCATTAAGACTTAAACCCAATGTCTTATCCATATAAAGAAGCCTTAGCCCATAAATCAATGGGACTTGAACCCAACATACTATTATCATGATGCACTGAGACTTTATCTCGTTGTCTTACCCACTTGGTGCGATGAAACTTGATTTCATCATCTTACGCTCAATCATTGTCTTAATAAACCAAAGCGTTACCAAAAAAATAAATATCGAAACCCATAAATATAATCCGAATTTGACTTAAAACATAAGAAAAATGAAAAAAAATCAATTATTAGAACAACTTGTTAGAATCATGTAAAAGTCCCAAGTTAAAATGAATTAAAACCTTTTAACATTCCTTCTCAATATTGTTACGAAGATTTAACATAATTTACTAACCATTTTAAAATAACCACAAAACAAACTTTGTTAGTACAAATAATATATTAATAACTCAACAAGTAAATGTTTAGATAAAGAAAAATACAGAGGTACAAAAGGAACCAATAATGACAATCCAATCAATATGTATATGCCACATAACTCAATAACTTATCTTTTAATAAAACAAGATCATAAAGAACAATTTCTTTACAAATTATTAACTTACAAATCTAATTTTACTTTTTAAATATATAAGTGATCAAATTAGAAGTTTGCTCAAAGTAAAAGCAACTTGTTGGACTCATATGATTTTGAGATGGTAAGAAAACTAATGATGCATAATCAAAAGTAAAATATAAAATAGATTATATAGTAATTTACCTTGTTTCTGAGAGAAAAATAAACACAAATATTTTTACCTTCTTTATATTTACTTTGCTTCAATCCTTCAATAGTAGAACAATCGTGCTGATAACGTGTTGTAAAACTAAAGCAAAATAAGACAAGAAATATAGAAGATGAAAGCAATAGAAATAGGGAGACAAGAGATGAGAGTTTTTCTTATTATTCCAATTCTTCAAGTGTATACAATATGAACCTTTATGCCTCTATTTATAGTGTAACATAGAGGCATACAAAAGGTTAGTCATAAACATGACATTAACATGAATATAATGGAGGAGGTTATGGAAGTGAAAGGTTACAATGAAGATAATGGGTGAGAGTAACTTCTTGGTGTAATGGACATCCACACTATAATATTTTATAACAATGTTTTATTAGTTCTACAATTTACATGTTGCAAAATATTATGTTCCTAATAATGATAATATTTCCTTCACTTGATGATACATTATGTTTTTATCTGTTAATTTACAATCGTGATTTAGAATGCGTGCACTAATATACAATTAATATCAGAGGAACTGGCGACACTTGATTTGCCTGCAATATTTGGTGTTTCACCTTCTGAACCTTTCACATTGGCTGCCAAGCCCAAGCAAGTGCAATCACAAGAGCTTCCCGAATTTGAGGACTTTGCTATAAAACCTCCGGAGCAGTAGTTAAGACGCATTTCTAGTACATCTTCTACACCCTCACCTAGAGAAGAAAGAATGTCTATCTATCCAAATCGAAGGTGCATGAAGCAAAACAACTAGAACAATAGGCCGTGCCACCAAAACAATCATTTTCAATTTAAGATTCACCACCAACTCCAGCGAGTAATGTATCTGATGTTCCTGCTGCCTCATATGATTCCAAAAAACATTATGTCAATTTAGACATTGAAGAAGTAAAGGAATATATGAAGCAATACGTAAGTATTTCTCATCAGTTTTATTTCATATCTATCTATTTGTAGTTAAATCTTTTTTAATATATTTTTATTAGGTTGACAAAAAATTCGAGGATCTTGAGGTTTTAATCAAATTAAACTACATTGAGTTGTTGAAAGCTGTTCGGTAGCAAAATAATCAAGGTGAAAAGGTAGTAATGTAATTATCATGTTTTTTGTGTTTATTAAGTTGTATTTGTCTTATAGATCTATTTTGCTTCATGAAAAATATTGCCGACACATCTATTCGAAATACCGTGGAAGATTCTGATCAAGAAGGCCATGTTGCTCCTTCACCATTACTGATCAATTTTTTGAACAACCAAGTTCTCCCATTGCAATGGATATTGCCAACAATGATCTCATTAATGTAGTTACTGTTGAGGTTGAAGACAATTTGCTGCCCCGGAACAGAAAGTTGTAGAGATTATGTTTATGATACATTGCTTCATTCATTGTTTACAATTCATTTAGTATTGATATATGATTTATTAGAGTGTATCAAATATACACTTCTATCATTTAAACTTGATTGATATATTGCTCCATTCCTTGTAACAATTAGTTAATATTGATACAATAAGTTTATTTTCTAATTGAATAATTCTTGTATCAGTTTGAATTGTTCATATATTCTCCTTCTCTTGATACTTAAATTTACACATGTTTTATACTTTCTTTAATATGTACTCTTGTATCAGTTACAATTACCGATACATTTCTACATTCATTAATACATTAATTTATTATTAATACATGATTTTAACATTGTATCATTAACAACTATTTTGATTATTTGAAATTTCACTTAATCTTATAAATATAGGGTGATTGTAACATCCCGCCTTAGAAAGAGCTAAAAATAGAAATAACTAATTTGGAAAGAGCCAAATCTGAAATTTTACAAGTTATGCTTAAGTTGTGAGTTTTGGGTCAATTTCAAACGACCATAACTTTCAGTACACAATGAGTTAGGTGGCCCAGAAGATATCAAATAAAAGGTCTTGGAATCTTCTTTCCAACGCCACCGAGTTTGCTAAATTTCAAGCTCGTATGAGGGAGATATGCCCATTTGAAGTCAGGTTGTCCAGTTAAAGAAAGTTACCCGAAAATATGAGGGGTATTTTGATCTTTTCCTTACCCAATTAGAGTAATTCGTTTTTAGTAAGATTTTAGGGGTCTAAACTGATTTGGTTCAGTTTTACAATCCTAATCTACGCTTAGGGTTTTAGAAAAGAGTTCAAGAAGAGAAAACAGGAGAAAGGAGGGAAGATTCAAGGCGTTCATCGAAATTTCTTGCGGAACGGAGGTTGTTTCGCCAAGGGTTTGATACCTAAGAGGAGTGTGAGTTCTCATAGTGTTGGGTTCGTTCACCCACATGCCAATCATGTTATTTTAATGCAATTTCGTTCTCAAAGTTGAAGGATTAGAGTTCTTGATGAGTTTTCTTGAAATTCCATTTGTAATCTTGATTCTTGGGGTTTTAATGAGTTCTTGAGTTGAACGTTGGTGATTTGAGAGTTGTTTTGAGAAGATTATCGTGTACTTTTGTCGGGTATTCGAATCTAAGTGATTGGGGAAGAAACCATTCGATTCTAGGCAAGAAAGAAATTCGTCGGGGTTTTCTAGGCAAGGGCTGGTGCGCCGCCCCACCAACGCGCCAGCAGAGGATGTTTGTAGGATAGGGGGCTGGCGCCCTGTGCCACTCAGTGCACCAGGGTCGCCTGCTCCCACCCCTTCTCCGTGGTTTATGCCCGCCTGAGTTCTTTTAAAGGATACCTTTACTCCCTATCGATTCTAACTACTCTAAACTACTTCTAAACATCTAGAAATCATTCATAACATGAATCATAACCTTGAATTCTTAATTCAAATTCAAGGTAGAGCTAAGAGTTAAGTCTTGAGAGTTCTTCCGAGTCTTTTGAGAAGTTTTTTGCAAACCTTTTTAAAACTTGTTTTAAGACTTGAACATTTGAGTTTGAGGAAGAGTAGAGTAGTTGAATTCATTTTCTATAAAATGATACACGGGAACTAAGTATTCCCAAGAGTAAATGTTTCTACATTTAAGATAAGAGGAAACATCGATTTTCAAAAGAGTTCATGAGCAGTTTTGAGTACTATCTCTTTTAAGAGAATTTTTTTGAGTAATAATATCAAAGTTGAGGAAGTGGAAATGTTTTCTTTAGAACATATGAGCTAAGTTATATGTTGGGAGTAGTATTGAGCACCGATATGGGGGAGAGTTCTAACAACTCATAGCCCCCATAAACCATGTAGCCAACATAGGTAGAAAGGGTTATACTTTTTAGATGATTCCTTTATTGTTTTTTTAGCATAGACTAGTGGATCCACTTAATTGAGGAGTTCTATACCCCGGCAAAGTATAGGACAATTCTGGTAGCGTGGGCAAGACGCTGTATCATTACATAGCTCATAGTGATGGTTGTCAGTTAGAGAATCTTCCAAACAAAGTTTATTTTGTATTTTTACATACAAACTGAGTTATATTGTATTTTTCAATACATTGAGTGGCTATCTACTGTTTTAAAAGCCTTTCTTTATATTTGCATTATTGTTATTGCTTTTATATTAAAATGAGTTGAGGTTGAGTTGAGTTGAGACGAGGTAAGTTGTTTCTTCAGTTCTAGTTTCAAGCTTATGTCATGTTTAGATTTCCCCTTGCATGTTCGTACATTCCATGTACTGACGCCATTTAGCCTGCATCTTTTATGAACAGGTAACCAGGATCATCAACCAGCGCTCCGTTGATCCAGTCGAGTTCCAGAGTTGTTTAGTGAGCCTCCTTGGTTCAGGAGGATCCCTTATTTATTTTCAGTTATGTCAGTTTTGTTAGGATGATCGAGGGTCTTGTTCCGACATCCCTCATAGTATTAGAGGCTGCATAGATAGATAGACAGTAGTTCATGAGTCTTTTCATTTTCAGTTGTTTATGTTGAGAGTTGAGTTGCCTCTTTGGCCAGTTGAATGTTTCCTTTAAAATATTCTGAGTTTATTATTTGAGTTTATCTTTTGAGATTATTCTATGTTAAGTAAGTCTTCCGCTGAGAGTTGAGCCAGGCCAACTGTTGCTACTCAATCATTGAATGCTGTCAATGGTCATGGGTTAACTAACATTCACGATTTCTATCGAACAGTTAGCTACCTACTGAAATTTCAGACAAAGAAATTCTATTGCATGATGATTCAAAGATCCCTGTTCCACGAAACGGGATACCATCAAAGATTTTTCAGTCTCGATATTTGACTAATTTCGGGTCTAGTGAGAAAGGCAAACAAAATGGATTCTAATATTCATCATAATTTCTCATTTGAAGAACGGAAAAGGGTCATATTTACCCCTGTACTCTTAGAAAATGATCATATTTTCCCTTCATCATACTTTTTTTATTATATATTTGTCCCTGACATCTAACTTTAAGGTCATATTTATCTTTTATACGTTAAACATCCATATTCCCACATAAAAATACCAATGTGGCGCCTACGTGAATTTTATTTTCACCTAATTAAATCAAATATTATTTAAATAATTTTAACCTGCTGTACACATTAAACCCAATCCACTAATCAAAATAAACCTAATTTGATTCTTTCTTAAACTTTCTCTATGGGCGTTTCTAATGGAACAAACGTAGAAAATTATATACGTCCTCGGACAGATAGACAACAATCAACTTAAGAACTAAAAATAAATTTTAACATTCAATTCAATAATTTTGTTAAGTAAATTAGAGCCAACTATCATTTTTAATCTCGACACACAAAATTAGTTAATTAGCATTTTATTAAAAAATAAGTAGAATTTTACAAACATTCTACATGTGCTCTGTTTTCTCGATAGCATCAGGTGGTGGAGAAGGTGAAGTGAGGTTCAACAATGGAGATGAAAGATTCAAGTTGGTTTCCAGTGGCTATCGATGGTGAAATGGGGAGGAGATGAAACTAAATTCGAAACAGCTACTAGGAAACTTCTATATCTAAAATATTTAATGTGATTCGAAAATATATTTATTTGGTGGATCTGCTTCGATGGTTTAAGGGTGATGTTTCAGCTTTTCGGTGGTGATGGAGATCTAACAATTTCATTCCTCTGTACAATTCCATTAACCCATCTCTCCCAGGCAAGCATAAACCCAAACCCACGATAGTTAAGGGCTTGGTCTTGGGTTAATTTTTGTGGTTAGTTGGTCGAGTTCAATTCTATGTGGGTGGGTTAAAATGATTTGAATAATATTTAGATTTAATAAGGTAAAACTGAAATCCACGTAGGCACCATATAGATAATATTATGTGGAAATATGAAGACTTAATGGATGAAGGGTAAACATGACCATAAAGTTTGATGATAAGGAAAAATATATCAAAAAAGTATGACAAAGGACAAATATTATCCTTTTCTAGGAGTATAGGGGTAAATATGACCCTTTCCATTTGAAGAATTTGTTTCTTTTTATCAACCTCCGTCCGATTTAATGGATGAGTACTGTTAGCGGATTGCTAAAGGCCTCCTCAGAACACATATCAACAAATAATTTTTATTTTAATATTTCCAAATAGGATTAGATCATTCTATATTTAACTTGAATTGACTAGTAATAATCATTCAGGAAATCAAAAGAGGATCATTATAGAGCAAAATTCTTTGTTTTTTGGTTTGATCAGATGGACTTTATAATGCATTTTCTAAGGATAAAATTTGATTCTATGCTATGTCTCAATTGAATAAATACTGGACTGATGAGGTATAGTAGGAAATTACTTTATCCATGTATCAGATACATGATTATTATGTATCTGATACATAATTATGTTGTATCGGGAACATTTATATGATGCATGTGTAATCATAGATTAGTAGATACATTTAATTTACATGTGTCAGTGAGTTCGCATCATGTTGATTAATTATTGTATTACGTACTTTTTTTCTTATTTATTGTGCAGCACATCAATGTAGTTTTTTAATACCTTCGAAAGAAGTCAAAACTTTGATTTCCAAAGCAATACAGATACACACCAGTATATTACGTGTTCAAAATATATATCAACAATGCACACAGAAGGTACTATTGTAGTTCTACTAATGATATTTTTAGTACGCAGGAAGACATGTATCATAATGAGATACACTTTTTAGTACTAATGATACATGGGGCTATTTTTGACCACTTACACACAAATGCCATTGTAGTTGATTTCCTAACCTTTTGCCCACTTTTTTTTTGTTAAAGAATGTCTATTATCACTAGCTGCTGCTGTGGGCAAACCTTTACAACTAGATCAAGTCCCAATCAATAAGTCTAGACCTAGTTATGCTCGTGTTAAGGTGATGGTTGATCTAAACAAGGAATTCCCGAAGGTTGTTTGAATGAACATAGTGAATGAATCTATTGGGGAAGTGAGGTCTAATATGATTGTTATCAAATACGATTATGTTCCCAAATATTTGTTTTGAATGTTAAATGCATGGTCATAATAAGGAGGAATGCAGAATGAGTAATTTACCAAATCACAAAGAGGAGGAAAATATACTTCATAAAAATAAGGATCAAGGTACTTGAACCTATTCCTTCTAATTGACATAATGTGCATAGATTCCAAAAAGGTAAAGCTAGAGTTCTTTCAAGTGGTCGGTTGGAGACCCGGGTCAGTGTAATGTAGTGAAAGATTCAATACCCTTTGCAGTTCATGTTCTACTAGCAGTCAAGAATAAGTTTGATGCTCTTATACATAATGAAGAGGAAAGGATTTTTGAAGAGGCTTTACAAGTAGCAAATCCAGTAAATGATAATATTACAGTTCATAACAAAGAGAAGGTAATGGAGAAACCCACTTCAACAAAGGAATGAATCTCTAATTCTTTTGGGCCAACACAATCAAATGGAACTTCATCAGCAGCAGTTCTTATAGTCCTAGTACTACCTATTAAACAAGTCAGAGATAAGGAGAGTCAGCAATTGGTGGATAGAAAAAGGAATGCAATAAATTAGTGTCTACTATATATTACTCAAACATCTTTAGCATCCAGTAGACAATATAGTCAACATGAAGGATATACTGATGCTATCAAAATGGCTATTCAAATATATAAAAGTGAGGGTATAGTTCCTTTGTGTGTTGATTGTGATCATGATGATAAAGTGGTAGACACTAATATTAGAGGGAGTACGACAGTAGTGGTGGTACTACAGTAGTACAAGAAGATGATTCCCAAATAATGATCGTGCAAAGAAAATCTCCTAATAAAATTTTACATGATATCATATCGCACAATGAGGAGGAAAAGGTTTTGTTAGAGATTGATTGAAGCAACTGATCATCATGGAAAAATATAATAATGGTGAAAGCAGAGGAAACTAAAGTCACTGATGATACTTTGGCTTTCATAGCCAAAGATGCTGACTTGTCTCCAAGAATGTTGAAAGCTGCAAGAATAGGTAAAAACTAGGAGATGGTGAAAATATTCAACCCATCAAAATTCAATCAAAGAGAAATAAATCAGTTTTTTATAGATGATGAAGTCCATTACTTGGAATATAAGGTCGGTGAAGTTACAACAAGGTTTCCAAAGAGTTCAAATGCTATACAAGTGTCATAAATTCTCTTTTACTGCTCTTTTGGAACCTTTTCAAGATAGTAGATGCATCAACAAGTATAGAAGAAGGTTGAGAATGCCAGTAGCTACTTCTAATTTTAATGGAAAAAATATGGATATTCACAAATCATGATTTTGACAGTACGATTATTAGTAATACTGAGCAACAGTTGACTCTTAACATGAAGCATCAAACCTTGCTTTACAATTTTTATATCACTATTGTATATGCTGAGTTTAGTGCAGATCAAAGGTTGGAGTTATGGAATGATATTAATCATGTGGCAGATGTTATCAGTGGGCCTTGGTTAGTTGGGGTGGAGGGGGGGGGGGGGGATTTTAATGTGGTAATGAATGTAGAAGAGAAAATAGGGGGTCTTCCCGTGTTAGATGTTGACCATGAAGATTTTGAATGTTGTATTTCTAATTGTGAGTTGATAGAAGTTCCCTTCAAAGGTAGCCCATTCACATGGTGGAATGACAGAGGTGGTTATAACTGTATTTATGAGAGATTAGATAAAACTCTCATTAATCAGGAGATGCAAAATTGGTTGCATCATACAAAAGTGGAACACTTACCAAGAACTTTATTTTTAACTATATAAGTAATTTTTTTAAACCAAATGCCCCATCGGGGTTTATTAACCAAAATAAAAGAGTATTACAGACCAAAACCTAAAAGTGGTTCCGGTCTCAATAAAAACAAAAGAAATAAAACCTATTGGACTACCTAAAATAAAAAAAAGGAAATAAACAAAGACATTAGAATGGCAAGAGCTTCAGGAGGTTTCCAAAACCCCATTTCGAGACTTCTTCTTCAATCAACCACTTAGAAACTCTGTATCCATAGCTTCCTCGACACCACCATATATACCCGTCCGACCTTCATCTTCTACAAACGTTATCATGTCCGGCTTGTAATCACTTGAACGCCAAAATTCTCGCTAACATCATGATTTGTTACCAATGAAGACTTCTTCAACATGAATATGGTAGATCTATGCTGCAATGGAAGGTATGTGATTGTGAACTTCGCCCCCAAAAGCAAAGAAATGAGATAGCCCATGATTTGAAAAAAACTCGATGATCTATTGCGCCATTTGCCTTATTTTCCTACTTTAATTTTATCTTCTTAACAGATTGAACCCCAAAGGGGTTAATACCACTATTTAAAAAGATGAAATTTTAGATAAAATATTAGGATAGCTTATTGCGTGATGCATTTCATTAGTGAGTTTAAATGTTGTTTGCTCAATATCATAACATCCTATAACTTGTGTTATGTATTCTCCTTATTCTTAGATTTGGCATGTTATCGATTTCCAATTGAATTATTGTTTGTACCTATTGAGGTGTTTCACTGATGTTGTAGAATTGTTTCCTGTTTGTACCTGCAAAATCAAAAGAAATGTTGGCAAAAAAATCCGCTAGTGAGTTTCCTTCTCGATATGTATGCATCACTTCCACTTCTATGTCCATCATCAATCTCGTAATGTAACATACATTCAGAGATATTAACCAAGGGGCCTCCCAACTTCCACATAGTATTTTCTGAGCCATTAACGAATCAGTTTCAATGATCAAGGGTACTAGATTATGTTCGACACAGTATTCTATACCTATTCTAATTGCTTTTATTTCCACTTCAATAACTGAAAGTCTCCATCACCCTTGATTCAGCATATATCATCCTTCCTTCTTCATCTCTTAGACAGAGAGCCATTGAACCTTTTCCATCTTTTACAGCTCCATCAGTATTGCACTTTAATTTACCCCTAGGAGGGTGTAGCCATCTCACAATCTTAGTTTGAATCAGTGAAGTATACCCCTCCAGAAACTTCACAATCAATGGCCAAACCTTTGGAATGTCTTTTAACCATGGGTATCTGTACCTAGTAAACAAATATACAATTTTGTGAATCTCCAATATCATGATTTGTCTAGACATACCATCACCATGCTTGATCACATTCCCTCTCTTCCAAATTTGCCATATTATAAAAGCAGGAATTGCTTTAAATATTGATTTTAATTTAGTAGCACAGTCAGCCTTCCACCATTCCTCCAAGGTTTGTTTGATATGGACCACCTGAAAATGCAGACCTGCAGCCTCATTGAATGACCTCCAAATTTGATATGAGTCAGGACAATCAATAAATAAATGAACAAAGGTCTCTTGTACATTACTGTTACAACAACTACATATCTTAGAGTTGGTAATTCCTCTTCTAATGAGCACTTCAACAATAGGAATTCTCATAAACTACAACCTCCATAACATGAAGGACACCTTAAAAGGTAGTCCTTTCACCCATATGTTTAATATTTTCTCTATGGGCTCCTTTCTATTTCTACATAAATCCTATGCTGATTTAACTTTAAATTTTCCGAATCCACTGGGCATCCACCAAGGTTTGTCCCATTCCTATGAAGGAGTTAGAGTTCCCAAGATTCTATTAACATGATTATTAGTTTTGATGAGTCCACAAATTGGACTCATTTAGACCTATATTTTAATAGAAATTGTGTCCTCAAATGCTTATTTTATCTCTATATCTAATGAAAACCCTTAAGTTTTAGGTATTTGAAGTTTTAAGGAAAGCATGGACACTACGTCGCAAAAAGGAACGAAACGGCTGAAAAGAATAAAGAAATGAAGGCATGAGGATCGCCGAGTCCACTTGGCGAGTCACCGAAGCATCTTACTTCGCCTTTTGTTCCAGTGTGCTGACCCTTGAAGAAAAGGATCAAGTCGGCGGAAACAGGGAGCAGTCGGCGCATCGCCGAGCAGTTCCGCGAAGCAGTACCATGCCACCCAATGAACCAGAGCATGACGATGCTGAATGCTGGTGCAAGACGGCGATGAACTACACCAAAGGGTGAATCGTCGAGTTGATCGGCGATTCCGACTAAAGACGCCGAACGATCCGCTGCAGCACAAATCTGTGATAACTATAAATACTAGTTAGAGTTTTAGTTTTAAAAGGGAACAATTATTATAATTTTTACTTAGAGTCGAACAATTGTGATAGTTTTCATATAGAATAGTACTTTTTGAGGGTTTTGAAGACTTGAAGAAAAAGAGGGTTTCATCTCCAAGGATTTGGACTTGGGTCTCTTGGATTCTTCATTCTTGGCCTGTAACAAGACTTAAATCTTCATACCCATTTGAATGCAAGTTCATTAGGTATAAATTTCTATCTCTTGATGTGTGGCTAAAACCCCCAATTGTTGGGGTGTGATTTAGTGAATATGGGTTAAGATAATTGTTGGGTCTTGCTTGCTGATAGTTTAATCGTAGTTTAATTGTGATTTCGTTTAGTGGTTGTGGATGAATTTAATGAATTTGTAGTTGCAAATACAAGTTTATTTATGTGTTTT
>JAJOOR010086497.1:0-36256 GCA_036250505.1 Solanum acaule | reverse complement strand
ATAGTTTGAACAATTGTAGACCATTTAGGATATATACCATCAGCTAAATAATAACCCATATCGTATTCTTTTCCTTGAATAACATAATGGGCGGGAGACGCAATACCGCTAGCAAGATTGGAAAATAAATGTGATGACTCTAAAACATTAATATCGTTTTTGGTGCCAGGCAAACCAAAATAAGCATGCCATATCCAAAGGTCATAATCAACAACAGCTTCAAGAATAATTGTTGGTGATCCACTACGACCTGCGTATTGCCCATCCTATGCCGTTGGACAATTTTTCCATTTCCAGTGCATGCAATCTAGACTACCTAACATTCCTGGGAAACCACGTTGCTCACCAATGTGTAGAAGCCTCGCAACATCGTTAGGTGTTAGTGATCTCAAATATCGCTCACCAAAAACCTCTACAATAGCTCGACAAAATCTATTCATACTTTCAATAGTAGTTGACTCTCCAATTTTCACGTATTCGTCAGTGGCATCCGCTGGCAAACCATATGCCAACATTCTAAACACAGCGGTAATTTTTTGCAAAGTAGATAATCCAAATCTACCCAGTGTATCAATGCGTTGTTCGAAGTATGTGTCATGATCTTTAATTGCATCAACGATATGAAGAAACAAAATGCGGGACATTCGATAACGACGGCGAAATATTGCATCATTAAAGCGTGGTGTGGCTGAAAAATAATCACGAAATAAATTATCATTAGCCGCCTCACGATCACGATTGATTACCACATGTCCTGGAATGGAGCCACCTATGAAAACTTAATTAGTATGATTTTGTAGAACTTGTTGGAACATGTAGTTGTTCATATGTAGCTGATTTATTAAATTATCATGATGTTCTATACTAGGAAAAAAATCCAAATCTAAACGAAGATGATGACGAAGAAGAAAAATCTTCATCATTATTATTAGAACAATCTCCAAGATTGAAATTCATTTTCAAAGGACAAACCAAATTACTTGAATATGTTTTGAAATGAAATGAATGTGCAGACTTCAAGTGGTAAATGGTGTTCATTATATAATATGAAATGTTTTATCTAAAAAATATTAAATGTACTGATGAGAATCTCATCCAACCGTTTATAATAAGATGAAATCCATCTAATGGTGAATATGAAGATTACATTCTATCTTAATATGGTAAAATCTTATCCGCACGGTGTATACATTAAACGAATACAATTTTTATTGTTACGTAATGAAGTAAAACACGTGTTAATTAATTAAAATTGCGTAAAATGAATTATAAATTCAAACACATGAGATGCATGTATTAGATTGTTGTATACATTGTGTGCGGATAAGTTTCACTCGATTAATATCTACATATAATTTTATTTATCTAAAATAACTTTGAGATAACTATGAGAATCTCATCCTACGGTTAAAAATATGGTGAAATTCATCCAATAGTAAAAATCATAATTACATTCTATCCTACTTATCTACATGTAATTTTATTTTATGTAGAAGTAATTTTTTGAGATAAGGATGAGAATCTCATCCTATGGTTAAAAATATAGTGAAATCCATCCCATGGTGAAAATGAAGATTACACTATCCTATTAATATTTATAGATAATTTTAAATTATCTAAAAAAAAATTTGAGATAAGGATGAAAATCTCATCCAATGGTTAAAAATATAGTGAAAACCATCCCATGGTAAAAAGAAAAACTTACATTCTATATTATATAATATATATAGAAGTCTATTCTTGTCACAAAGGCAAGATAGTATACTCACATTTCCAGAAAACAACTAAAACATGTCTCGATCTTCTGGATACTCTCTCAATGAGGATAAATTATTATGTCAAATCTATGTAGACATATCTCAAGACCCGATCACCGGCATATGCCAATCCTATGATCAATTTTGGGTTCAAATTGAACAAAGCTATTAATTTGAAATTAAAATAGTATATATTAAATAATATTTTTAAAAAATATTATATTACATTTAAAAAAGAATTATGAATATTAGATATTTAATTAATGGAATTATATGTAAAATAATATGTTAAGTAGAAAGTAATAGAAATAATAATAAAATAATGAAAAAGTGAAATAGAGAGTGTGAATAGTAGTTCTCCAAATTTGGAGAACTACTATTCAACTCTCTAAATTTGAAGAATAGAGAGTGATTTGGAGATGGGTTGGAGTGCCCATTCTCTATTTTACTCTCCAAATATAGAGAATGGAGAGTAAAATAGAGGTGGGTTGGAGATGGTCTGAAGGGAGGGAGAATATCCATGATGGTATAGTCCCATTTAAGTGCTTTGATGACAAGATGAGTGATTGTAGGTTTTGCAGTCCACTAACGTCCGATGGAATTGGACCAGTTAGGAAATTGGATGAAAAATCCAAGGTTTCAAGTTGTGTCCAGCTTCTATTAAAGGACAAGAACTCAAGTTTGCCATTAAAGTTGTTATTTCTAAGGAATAACCACCTGAGCTTTCCAAATCTAAAGAAATCAGAAATTGGTCATTCAAGCAATTTCTTTTGTTGGTGATGCGCCGAGTTTTATAGGACTACCAAAAATTTTAGGGGTTCAAACGGCGGACAAAATCGGGCTCGCCAACCTGTTGGGCGAGTCGCCGATTAAGCATTTAGGTCACCAAGTTTATAGATTTCCACTTCAAGCTTGGAGGGTCCAACGGCGGTCCGCATCAGGGCTTGCCGACCTGTTTGGCAGGTTGTTGACTGGACTTTGGCTCGCCAAACTACCCATTTCCCAACACTTTTCACTTTTCAACCTGTACAATCAACACCTGTTATTCAAAATTTAAAACTAAAGCATTTAAAACTTGGGTTGCCTCCCAAGAAGAGCCTTTGTTAACGTCGTGGCACGACAAAAGTACCCATTTATGGATCATTTTTCAGGTTTTCCAAGGTATTACTTGGTATGCCCCCTTTTGGCCTTGGATTAAAATAAGAAGAAATTTGACCCATTTGGGTCTCCAGCTGCTTAATAGAGACTGAGTGAGAGGTCACCGTCTGATTGGGAGTTGATACATCCTCGTTCATCTCTTTCAACACTTTGTCTGACCCTAAAACTTTGTTGAGAATGTGTGAGAGCATATCTTTTGTACGGCCACCTCCAGATTCCTTGGGCTTTCGACGCTCATAGAGAGGGACGTACCTATCCTTATCACCTTCTCGTTCCTTCCAAGTGGCGTTATGATCACACCAATCTTTGTCACGGTCTCTCCAGCCTTTATCTCTATTCCGACCCGGGTTTCCCCCTGGCCTTGAATAATTTTACCGATACCCAACTCCTTAATTACCTAGGAAGTTCACTTTCTCATTGTAAAGTGCTTCAAAGTGGGCATCCTCGGGATTCACTCCGGCAACACAAACAACATTAACACTCTTTGCACCAACACCCATGACATTTTTAGCCAAGATATCCAGCTGGGTCATCATTTTGGCCATGTTTTGGTCTCTCTCTTTATCCTTTTTTATCTGCTCCTTTGTCATTCTAAAAGTGAGAGGAGAGACTTGGTCTTCACAAGTGTACCATGCCTTATTGATCTTGATCATACCATCAAGAAGCTGAGACGCTACTTCATAGGGTTGCTGCATGATACCACCAGGAACGAGTTGATCAACAACTCATTTGTTCACCGAATCAAGGCTCCTATAGAAGTACTGCTGCAATATGTGATTTGGCAACCCGAGGGTTGGACAATGAAGTACCAATTTCTTGAACCTTAGCCACATCTCATGTATAGGTTCACCTTCCAAGCATTTGAAACCTTGAATACTATCTCTAAGGGTCATCATCTTCGATGGCGGAAAGAATCGCACCTGGAATGCAATAGTAAGTTCATCCCAAGAAGTGATGGAGTTCCTTAGCAATTCAGCCAACCATTTACTAGCTTCACCCATCAAAGATAATGTGATCAACTTGAATGACAACGGACCACAAACGTCCAGAAGTTCTGAATATGTCTATGTGGGTCTTCCAGAGCCAACACTACATATAATCCCTTCATTTGGAGGAGTTATAGCATTGTGCTAGTGACATGGAAGACGACATTCCCTTCAATTGGAGGCTGACGCATTGCTCCTGCACCACCTAATGGAATTGGGTCATTCACATTTGGGTCATTTACATCATTGAGGTTCCTAATATCGTCTTGGTGGCCCACTTGGCTACTATTGCTTCTGTTTACGCTCATCTCTTCTTCTGGTCAACACAAGACAAGTAACACAGTTACAAAAACCAAAACTAAAGTAAGTAGATTCAAATATAACCAAAAATATCACTATTCAACTTCACTAAAAGAATTTTAAACAAGAGCACTCCCCGGCAGCGACGCCATTTTTTATTAACGTGTCAAACACGCCTCATCCAATTCTAGGTGCAAACGATCGTTAAACAGTATAAACCCAACAAATTAGTTTGGGTCGAATCCTACAGGCAGCGGTACGTGTTCAAATTTGATTAAGAAGTACAAATGTGATCTAACTAGATATAGGAATAGAAATTATCGAAAAAGATATGAAACAGTCAAAAGGAATGACACAAATGTTAGAATGGGGGTTTTTGTTTACAATTATCAACTACAATGCAATCACACACAATTGATATAACAATACGGAGAGGAATTCTCGGGATGTGATTGATTATAGGCAAATTTCACTATATGGGTAATTGAAACTACTAGTAAATAGCTAAATATCAGTGGGTAGGCTAAACTATAAGGGAGATAGTTTTCTCTCAAACAACTACCCTGAATCAGGTAATTTCTTTCAAACATCAACAAGCACAACAATTAAGACCAGCCCACACCTTAATTCATCCACTCACTTGAGTTAGATGGGTAGGATTGGGTTTAGGATTCACTCTCTTGAGCTGAACCCATATCAACCCAATACATACAAACCATTAATCAATAGCCTTGGTTCTAAAACCTCTCTTTTGATCAAGCTAAGAACACAAAATTAGAACTGCATTTGCAACTACAACTCATGAATTAAACCACAACTAAAGATTAAACCCACTTCAATATAGCATTTTAACTTGCAATTAACAATACCCATAAACTAATTCAACCCATAATCACATGATCACACCCCAAGAATTGGGGTTTTAGCCAAACATCATAAAAAGGTAAAAAACGGCTACGAAATCAATTAGCCATCAACTGGGTAAGAGTATTCAAGCCTTTACAGTGCTTCAAATTGCAGAAAATTAGTAACCCACTTGTAAAATCTCTGAATTGAGTCTCAAAAAGCCTTCAAGTCTACTAACAAAAATTCCAATCTCAAAAGAAAAACTCTAGACTCCAAGCGAACTACTCAATTAACAGTTTAAAATACAATTTATAGTCACCAAAAAATAAGCCGAAAAAAGGCCACAAGATGAGGTAAGTCAGGTTTGCCGAGTGGTTCGGCGAACCGCCCTTTGCTCTTTCTATTGCCTTTTGTATTGCCTCTCAACATCCTCTAGTCCTGTAACTTTGGGCAGTCAATCCTGTTGTCGTGGAACAAATCAGTGACTCACCGACTGCCTTTTTCCTGTCGCTAACTTGGTTTCTTCTCTCAGGGTTGGTGCAATGGAACTTTAGGCGGACTGAATGGCCACTCAACGATTCACCAAGTGCTCTTGGCGATCATCAGGCTCGCCTTTCTCCACTTTTTCAGTTTGTTTTGTTCCTTTTTACTTGTTAGTGTCCTTGCTTTGTTCCTCAATCCACATACCTAAAAATGAAGGTTTAAACAACATTTTATAGCATAAATTAAGCATTTAAGGACACTAAATTTATCAAAACACAACCCTAAATTAGTCCAAATCTTGCACTCATCAACAATTCCTCTATAATGGGCACAATATGAAGGCTCCCTGTCAATACCGACGCTCTTGAGTAATGGTTCTGGCCATCTTCTAGTGTTCATTAGGCACCTTCATGTCATCATATATCTGGTACTGACCCGCATTGCACCATTTGTTCGCTCTGTGGCATTGGGAACCGACCCAACTCTGGGGGAGGGGGTACTAGGCATCCCCCATGCTATCAACATTGGAAGAGGAAGCGGAAGTACCGCTGGAACTGGAGCAGGAATGGGACTCGGACTCAGAATGAGACTTTCGTGCAGGTGTGGTCTCCTCGTCAGACTGGGGGCAGTGACCTCGACCTCGTCACTAGAAGTAAGTATCTGCTTGGCTTTGTTCCATGTAGTTTAGGGGGGCAGTGTGGAAGTCTCTGGTGGTCTAATGGACCTACTCGTCCTCACTGGAGTTCACGACCATGCGGCAGGACGGGGTAATAGACTTAGACTTGCCCCCCTTGCGTACACGAGAGCTTGTTTCAGTGCCATGGTACATGTGGAAGACTAGTTAGTACCTAAATGACACAAGAAATTCGCCCACGAAAAAAAATTAGAGCAAGATTAGGACTTAGGCAAAAAATGATTTTTTTTTCGTGGCAGTGGTTGGTTCTATGACCTACGGTGGGTATCCACGGTCCGTCGATGGAGTGATAGGTCGTGGGTAACCTCTGTACAGGGTGCCCATATTTGGGTCTCTGACGTTAGAACCACGAATGTACAGAACAGTTCGTCGATGGAACGACGGACCGCAGTCCACACCATGGTTCGCAACTTAAGCAAATAATTGTGTGCATCCAGTTGACGGGCCTCGACCTAAGGTCCGTAGGTGGACCTACATCCGTCGGTTGAGGCCATGTACCAAAACTGTGCCAAGCATTAAATTCCAAAATTTCATACAACCTATGCAATACAATAATCAACCAATTTGGAGTATAAACATGCATTCCAACATATTATGTGGTAGTCTATCATTCCTAGGCTTTCAAGCATTCAAATTATACATTCAATCAAGCAAGTTTTGAAAACCCTACATCAAGACACTCACTTAGACATCTAATTCCTTTTAGTTAATTTTATTTAGCAACACAATCCAAACACCATCGTTCCAAGGGTAGTTTTAGTACTAGTTTATACCAATTTATCATGAATATTCCTACCCAAGGTCAAGTACAACTTCGTTGATATCAAATTAAACAATGAAAACAAATCAAAGTTATGATAAGATCTAAGTAAAACAAAGTTGAGGAGTGTGTATGTTTCACTGCTTCTTAAGACTCAAGAAAAAGTGACACTGGACAAGAACTTGGATGAGTGTTTGTGGAAGAGAGAGGGTTTAACAACAATAGAATTCGAGAAACAGGTATTTGGGAAATATTTGGGAGAAATGGAAGTATAAATGGAATGAGAGGGTTTTATGGGTGTAATGGGGGGAGTTTGAGGGGTCTTTTTGAGTGTATGAATGGTTTGAAACGGTTGGGAAAATAAGGGAAATATGGGGTTAATTTAAAAAGTGAAAGGTTTTATTATGGCAGTAGTCTGGGTCAGGTCAACTATAAACCTAGCTTGGACCCACGAAACCCCATCGACGGTCCGTGATTCAGTCGACGGTCCATTGATGGGTTCCATGGATCATGCTAACACTTAGTAAAAATTGAGAGACATACCTGGGATCTACAGATGCCAACCATGGTTTGTGGATTGATCAACAAACCGTCGTTAGGACCCGTAGATCACTAAATCAACATATTTTCTGCAGATTCTCCCTTTTCTTCCCTGCACATGTAGCAAACATTAGGACTCCTTTTTTACATTTTCTGGACACTTTTTAGACACGGACCCTATTCTACCTATATTTAGCCAACATTAAAACCACAAAAAACAATTAACAAACAACTATCTAGAAAACTACAAATTTAAGAAAAATAACTCCTTATATCGAAAAGTAAATTCCTATAGTTGGCTAGATTATACATCTTGGGTTGCCTCCCAAGCAACGCTTGATTTAACGTCACGGCACGACGCAGACCTCTTGGTTAGTCAGACTTCACCAAGACTCCATTTATCTATCACCTCATTGACACTCTCAGCTTGCCCCAAATAGACTTTTATCCTCTGGTTGTTCACCTTGAACCTCGTTCCTTCCTTGTTCTCGAGCTCAACTGCTCCATGTGAAAATACTTGGGTTACTCTGAATGGCCCGGTCCACTTGGACTTGAGTTTGTCAGGAAACAAGTGCAACCTTGAGTTAAATAACAATACCAGATCACCGGGAGTAAATTTGCGCTTTTCAATCTTTTGATCATGGTACTTCTTCATCTTCTCCTTCTACAAGGCTGAACTCTCATATGCTTTTAGGCAAAACTCGTCGAGCTCATTCATCTCATCCAGGTTTTCACTTTAAGTGGCACCCCAATCCAAATTCAACTTCTTGAGTGCCCACATTGCTTTATGCTCTAGCTCTACATGCAAATGACATGACTTCCCATATACAAGTTGGTAGGGGGACATACCTATGGGAGTCTTGAATGCGGTGCGATAAGCCCATAGAGCATCATCAAGCCTTCTTTACCAATCAGTTCTTTTGGCGTTCACATTCTTTGCAAGGATTCGCTTTATCTCTCTATTTGACACTTGCCCACTAGACTGCGGATGATGAGGAGTGGCTACATTGTGAAAAACACCATATTTCTCTAGCAACGCCTTGAACAACTTGTTACAAAAGTGAGAACCTCCATCGCTGATAATTGCCCTAGGTGTACCAAATCTGGAAAAGATACTCTTTTCCAAGAATGTGGTGACACTCTTTCCCTCATTGTTCAAAAGCGCAATTGCTTCCACCCATTTTGATACATAGTCAACCGCAACAAGAATATACTTCATTCTATGTGAACTCATGAACGGACACATGAAGTCAATACCCCAAACATCAAACAACTCAATCACCAATATCATGTTCATATGTAGTTCTTGCTTCTTTGAAATTCCTTATTCTCGTTGACAACAATCACAAAACTTGGCGAAATCATGAGCATGCTGGTGGATGGTAGGCTAGTAATAACCACACTGCAAAATCTTATGAGCAGTCCGAATACCACTATGGTGCCTACCAACAGGCGATGAATGGCATGCCTAAAGTATACTCATCATGTCAGCCTCAGGCATACAACAATGAATAATCCCTTCAGCAAAACCACATAACAAGTAAGACTCATCATGTCAGCCTCAGGCACACAACAATGAATAATCCCTTCAGCAAAAGCACATAACAAGTAAGGCTCTTCCCAAAAGAATTTCTTCAAATCAGACACGAACTTTTTTCTTTGCTGAAATGATAGATCCGAAGGCACCAAATTACTTGCCAAATAATTAGCAAAGTCTGCGAACCATGGAATAAGGTCATAAGAAGTAGCCAGTACCTGCTCATAGGGGATGCATCATTAATCTCAACCCCATCTCCTAGCTTGAGCATAGCTTCCTGCTCCAATCTGGACAAATGATCGGTGACTTAATTTTCTGTTACCTTTCTATCCTTTACCTCAAAATCGAATTCTTGCAACAAAAGAACCCCTATAATCAACCTCGGTTTCGCATCCTTCTTAGCCATAAGATACTTCAATGTTGAATGATCAATATGCACAATCACCTTAGTGCCAAGCAAATAGGACCTAAGCTTTTCGAATGCGAAAACCACAGCAAGCAGTTCCTATTCAGTCACAGTGTAATTCTTTTGAGCAACATTTAAGGCTTTGCTTGCATAATATATATGATGAAGAATATTCTCTCGCCTCTGTCCCAATACTATGCCAAGCGCCACCCCAATCCCATCACACATTACTTCAAACGGTTGTCCCCAATCCGGTGAAATAAGGATAGGTGCTGACACTAGTTTCTTTTTCAACTCCTCAAATGCTCTTAAACAAGCATCATCAAACTCAAATTTAGACTCCTTTTCAAGTAACTTGCACAATGGGTGTGAAATTTTTGAGAAATCTTTTATGAACCTCCGGTAGAAACCTGTTTGCCCAAGAAAACTTCGAACACCTTTTACAAAGATGGGTGGTGGAAGATTTTCTATTACCTCAACTTTAGCTCTATCAACCTCAATACCTTTTTGCGAAATCCGATGACCCAGAACTATACCCTCTTTTACCATAAAATGGCACTTTTCCCAATTGAACACAAGATTGCACTCTTCACACCACTTTAGTACCTCAGCCAAATGCGTCAAGCACTCATCAAACGAGTCACCTACCATAGAGGAATCATCCATAAATACCTCTATTGTTTACTCCACCATATCTGAAAATATCGACATCATACACTGTTGAAAGGTTGCTGGAGCATTACATAACCCAAATGACATCATTTTGAAGGTGAAAGTCCCATAAGGACAAGTGAATGTGGTTTTCTCTTGATCTTTTGGAGCTATGGAGATTTTATTGTAGCCCAAATACCCATCTAGAAAACAATACCAACCCTTACCAATGAGACGATCCATCATCTGGTCCATAAAAGACATCGGAAAGTGATTTTTTTCTGCCCATGCATTTAGCTTGCGGTAGTCCATACACACTCTTCAACCAGCCACCGACCTCATCGGAATAAGCTCATTTTTAGCCTTAGAGACCAAAGTGATCCCTCTTTTCTGTGGCACACACTGAATAGGGCAGACCGAACTATTATTAACAATGGGATATATGACTCTAACATCGAACTATTTAATAATCTCCTTTTTCACAACCTCTTGCATAGGGGGATTCAATCTCCTTTGATACTCAATACTTGGCTTTCTGTTCGACATGAGTTGAATTTTGTGAGAACAAATTCCCGGAGGAATCCCAATAATGTCCGCAATAGTCCATCAAATTGCACTCTTAAACTGCTTCAGTACCGTTATGAAGGCCTCTATTTTCCCTTCACTCAAGTCACCAACAATGATTACAGACAAAGTTCTATTTTTTCCCAAGAATACGTACCATAAGTGGGATGGAAGAACCTTAAGTTCCAGTTTTGGAGGCTCATCAATAGACGGTTTTGCAGGTGGGGTATCTTGATTCTTCATGTCTAATTCTAATCATTTAGGCTTGAAATAAAACTCGAACCTATCAAGTACATCAACTAGCTCATCATAGTCATCAATACCATCAATATCAAAATTCATCATCACCGCTGCTAGTGTATCAACACCTAACCTCTCTCCATTGGACACTTCAGATTCCTGCTCCACTGTATGATTTACCACTGATACCGACTTAAGATCACTTTCATGCTTCATAGACCTACATATGTTAAAAGTTACCTCATCATTATTTAATCGAAATTTCATCTGCCCTCTCTCCATATCAACCAATGCACGCCCAGTAGCAAGAAATGGTCTCCCTAAGATGATGGGAACCTCAAAATTAACCTCACAATATAGGTTCACAAAGTCCGCCGGAAAGATATATGACTCCACTTTCACAAGGATATTTTGCAGCACTCTAATGGGCCTCTTCACAGTTCTATCAGCCATAAGTAAACACATTGCAGTTGGCTTTGGAGCTCCTAAACCTAACTTCTTATAAATCGATAATGGCATCAAATTAATGTTGGCACCCAAATCACACAAGGCCTTCACAAAGTGCAACATACCGATGGTACAAGGAATAGTGAAAGCTCTAGTATCCTCTTTCTTCTGCACAAGTGACCTAGTAGCAATAACACTACAACATTGTAACTTTTCTTCATCATCAAAACTGACAGCCCTCTTTTTGGTCACCAAGTCCTTCATGAATTTTGCATACCCAGACATTTGATCCAAAGGTTTTATCAATGAGACATTGATGGAAAGTTGTTTCAACATTGCTATAAATTTGAGGTTTTTTCCTTCTTCAGTCTTTTTCACCAGCCTCTATGGAAAGGGAAGTGGAGGTCTAGGCATGGGAACAACTTTTTGGGTCACCTCAGCTTCCTTTTCTGTAGCATCTTCCGGATCTCCAGTAACCTCAATATCATCCGCATCTATTTCTACCACTCTTTCACCCTTAGGCGATATGAGGGGATTAGTAGTGTGTTTTCTTCCGCGAGTAGTGACTGTCATACAATGCCCATCATTTTTTAGGTTTTGGATGGTGTTGCTAGGAAGTGTGCCAAGCTGACGTGGGTTCACAATAGCGGACAACTGACTAAACTGCTGCTCAAGTTGCTTGATCTACATTGTATTGGCATTAACTATCTGACCAATCCCGGATAAATAATTACGCATCTCCTTCACATTTTCATCAATCGCATAAAACCTTTTCATCATCTTCTGCATCATAACTTCAATGCGAGTCATACTAGTACCAACCTATCTATTACCAGGTTCTCTATTACCAAGTGGAACATAGGGCCCAACCCTCTCATTCCTATTGCCATTGTTGTTCCGGTTGTAATTGTTAACATGATTGAAGTTCCCATCCCAGACATAGTTTCCCTCTCAGTTGTAGTTGCCATAGTTATGACCTTGGTTTCCTTGACCTCGGCGCCAATTATCCAAATTGGAACCTTGGGCGTTGGTTCGGAAACCCCCCGTCTGATCACCAAATTCACATCCTCCTCATAGTAACATTTCTCAACTTGCGGTGATGGAGTTCTAGTTAGATAATATACAACATTCACTTTTTCTGCACTTCCACTCAATGATTTAATACCAAGCCAATTTCTATCCTCATTTGAGCCATCTCTTTACGAATGTCATCACTTAATTGACTTGGTGCAGTTTGGACAGCAAATGTGGTCCTACCAGTATTTATCTTTCTAGTGCTCCATGCCTTATTGTTTTGGGAAATCCTCTCAAGTTTTTCAGCGATTTCCTCAAAAGTGGACGTACCATATGACCCTCCAGCAATAGTATCTAACACAATCCTTCCATTGTCATCCTATCCTCTGTAGAAGTACTCATTCAGTGACTCATCATCTATGCAGTGATTCATAACACTCCTCATGAACCCAATGAACCTATCCCAAGAACTACTTACCGACTCACCAAGTAGTGTTGTGAAATTATTCAGTTTATCCTTGTGATTTAACTTCTTGGACACCGAAAAATACCTTGCCATCAACACCTTATGTAATTTGTCCCATGTATAGATCGAATTGTATCGCAGCTTCGAAAACAGCATAACAACATCACCAGTCAACGACACTGGGAATACTCTCAAACCTATGACATTCATATCCAATTCCGGCCATCCCACCCAACTCTTATAAACACTAGTAGATTTAGCCATGTGAGCATATGGATCTTCCGAAGCTAACCCAACAAAGAACACCCTTGCTGTAAGCATTTGCATAAGATTGCTAGTCCCCACAAATGTATGTCCTGGAGGTAGAGGAGGGAGAACAATAGGCCCATCTAATCCAACCGCATAGTAGTCAAACCTGTAATTATCACGAACCCTTGGTGCTGGCGGATTTTGCACCCTTTCTACATTATAGATTAGATTACCACCATGAACCTGAGTGGGCACATTAACAACTCCAGGAGGTTGTAATTCAATTCCATCTCCTTGACCCTCTCCGATTGGATTAATGTGTACCCCTTGATTATTCTTCTCAAAGTTCTTCTCAATTCAGGATCATAGGGGGTCAAGGGTTCGCCTCGACTCCGTGTACTTGGCATACACAAGAGGAAAGACCAGTAGAAAACAGAAACAAAAGAAACGTAAAATCAAGAAATACTTGATTAAAGTTCAATAATGAAGTTAGATTAATCTAAAAGTCGTATTCCTCGACAGCAACGCCAAAATCTGATAAGCTCAAATTACACCTTCCAAAAGAAGTATAAGCGATCGTTATCAAGTAAAGAACCTAACTTTGAAGGTTAGGGTCGATCCCACGAGGAATATGGTTTAGACTTAAGCTAACTCACAATTATATTCGTTTAGTCAAACAATTTCTGAGAAAAGTAACAAAAAAAGGGGGTTTTGCAAATAAAATAAAAGACTGTTGATTGTATCAATCACAAGTAACTATATTTGCAATTTTAAGATATCAATAGGAGATGAAAACTAGGGCATATGTGTTCCCCATGAGCTCTTAATGCAGTATTCCTACTAATAGTAATTCTATCCTAGTTTTTAACATGCAAGGCCGATAAATTATGTATTCCTAAGTGATTGGTAATCTAAGTAGAAACTTGCACTCGCGACTTGGTAAATTTATGGGTGTGTGCTTTACTAACCCTTACCTTTACCCCCAGATTAGCCCTCATGTCAATTAACTTAGGGTATTAGCCCTTTCCTCAATTGATTAAAGTCAGACTATTACATAGCAGCAAATCCTTAACAAAATCTTCGTTGGTTAATTCTTTTCTCATTCATTACCCCTTGGTAAGGCAAATAGGAACAAGGAGAGTTATAACTTTGCGCACCGCTAGAAAGACTTTTAAAAGAAAGAATTAACGATACATGAATAAACACTATTCAAGAGTTACTTATTTATTAGTCATACGTTGTTAATTGGTCATGGTTCCCACAACCCTAGTTATGGATTTATCTACTCATGCTTGAGAATTCACAATTCATATTGTTGTTAAGAAGAATCACGAACTTACAATCAAAGTAGATGAATACCAGAATCTTCAATTTGAAATCCAAAGCAAAATTTAATAAAACCAAACTTCAAGATTTAAATTTGCCAAGGTGTTTGCAAAGAAATTTCAAAGCCAAAAACAAAGGTCCCCAATATTTTCCAACGCTCAAAAATGGAAATAACAACTAATATTTATAGTAAACAAATCCTAAACCAACTAGGAAAGGAAAATAAGGAAAATTCGTTCAGAATGCGATTTCGACTGACGATTGGATCTGCGCACCGTGGATCGACATACAGTCTGTGGTCTCCCTTCGTGGATTAGCATTTGGAAAATAATTCAGGGCAATTAAACGACAGTTGGACCTATGGTCTGTGGAAATGACTATGGTCCGTCACTTGCCTTCGTGGTTCAAGTAATGGAACTTCAACTTTCTGATCACAAACGACTGGCGTGTAGGACGGTCCTTTATTCAATCTACGGGGCGTCGATGGCCTCCGTGGTTCCACACTTTGTAACACCTCAGATTTGAGAAAATAGAAATAAATGCAGCTTTCCTGACCAGGTGCAAGAACAACAGAAGCCACCGACGGTCCGTGGTCTGACACACGATTCGTAGGTGGGGTCCATCATTAGGCACCAAATATTTATGGTCTCCGACCTCACCCACGTTCGACCAAGATGGTCCGTGGTTGGACCTACAGACCGTAGGTGAGGGTCAGAAGCCAATTGAAGGGAATTGGTTGTTAGGTCAACTTCAAACAGCCACATATTTTAGCACAAAATGAATTAGGTGGCCCATTACCTATCAAATGAAAGATAATTGAATCCTCTTTCCAACGCCACCAAGTTTTCTAAATTCCCATCTCGGAGTAAAAAGTTATGCTTGTTTTAGTGAAGCCCTATTGGACAGAGCTTGATCGACGACCCCTACCGACAGTTGGTAGGTCAACCAACGGTCCATAGGTCCCTACGTGGAAGACCTTCGTCAGCTTTTAAGTTAGGGTAATTTAGGTCTTTTTCCTATGCGTTGGGGCCCTTAAACTACATTGTTTAATGCCTAAACTACGTCATTTTACTCAGTTTAAGCCTAATAACTTAGTCAGATATACCCAAAAACTTTATTCTCTAAAACTCATCAAAATTAGAGCAAAACGAAAAGAAAGAGGCTCCAGCTTTCCCAAGAACAACAAGCAGGTTTCCTTGAAGTTCCAGCCCCAAAATCAAAGGATCTTTCCATAGATTTCGTCACCAGGTATGTGGGATTTCACTAGTGGATTCCTTTCATCCACTAGGTCCCTATAATTTAGTCAGACGTTTGATTCCTTATATTTTGTTTAGACCTACAGTTTCTAGAAACTTTAGATATTTGTTGTGATTTAGTTGTTGTAGTGTTCCTAATCAAATTATCATGTTTTCTTGGAATCGTTGTTAAATTCCTTGTATGAAACTCAGAACCCTAGTTGTGTAGTTTCTTTTAGTTCATGAAATGCACTTGCTAATCAGTAAAACAGATAATCATGCTTCAGTTTTCAAATGTCACATTATCAGTTTATAATTGTTACATTCTCAGATTTTGCGTGTCAGTATTTTAAGGTATTCAATATTTCAGTATTTCAGTCATAATGTGTTATATACATATTCAGTTGGGAGTAGACTTAACACCGAATTGGACTAGGGTCAGCATACCCGTATAGTCCCAGAACTACGTGCCCCCATAGGGGTATAAGTCCCCTCAGTGGGCATCAGATTTAGTGATTACACCAGTCATGCCTTTATACCCCTGGAAAGGTATATTTGGTCCTCTTGATGGGGTATATACATTGGTCTCCACGTTTAGCTCACGTGGTTTTGTATCGCTTAATAATAGCTCCCACAGTCAGACTCTAGTGCATTTAACCAGGTTTGCATTTATATTTCAGTATCCAGTTTCATTATGCCATGTTAATAATCAATACTTTGTCATTGCATTCAGTTCAGTTCATTTCAGTATATTTCAGTATTTACATTATGTTCAGATTATGTCATTGCTCAGTTATGTTTTGTTCAACTTACATATTTGTTCAGTTATATTCTATATCTTGCATTCTCAGTGCATTCCAAGTACAAATGCATACTCTGCGCTACATCTTTTCATGATGTAGGTTCAGGTCCTTAGCATTGAGATCACGCATAGATTGGTTCTCGATCCATACTTAGCAACATCAGTGGTGAGTCCTCATAATTCGAGGATAATAGATATGTTTTCCATTTCAGTCTTTTATTTCAGTTTCATTTTTGCTAGGGTTAGCTAGGACATATCCCAGCAACTCTAGTCAGTTAGAGGCATTTTCAAACATAATATTAGATTCAGCTTTAGTTTTGAGTTCAGTGTCATTAAACTTTTAGTAGTTTTTATATATTCATAATAGTATTGGGTATTCCCCTTCTTTCAGTTATCTCATGTTTTAGCTTCTGCATAGTATCTTTTGTTTAGTTGTTTTAGTATGCTTATGTTATGCCAACTCAAGGTTAGCTTAGGGTCACTCAAGATCCTAGGTCCCGTGTTTATGTTAATGGGGTAGCCTCGGGGCGTGACACACTTGGTCAGACTTCCTTGAACCCTCATCTACGCTGCATCACCTACAGCCCGTCATGGGACCTACAAACCGTGGTTAGCTCCGTCACTGGCCACTTTTACAATTTTTAGCTCTTATCTCAATTAACCGCATCCAAACCTATTTCCTGCAAGAATTACACAAAACCATCATATCTAATAACAAAATGCTCAACATTCACACAAAAGTCCAAGTGAAATGCATCAAAAATACCATAAAATTATGGTATATCATGGATCCCCTCTAGCTCAAATTTATGGTCCTTACCTTGGAAAGTAGGACACCCTTTTTCGGTGTAGGGTAGACATTTAATTTCATGTTATAGCTCGCATGGTCTATATGTCGGTTAGTGATAAACTTCCCACGAAATGAACTAAGTTAATTACTAATGTCTTATGAAGCTTCCTTTATGATTTAAAGATGCATTGACCATATTCATGATTTATGAATCTTCTTAAATGATTTTACTATGTTTTAACTTGGTCATGCATTTCATGTTTTGATTATGTCATCCCTTTATGATCACTTCTCATGTTTTATTGCATTCCCCTCATACTTAGTACATTCCATGTACTAATACATACTTGTGCCTACATTATTTCACTAATGTAGGGCTTGTCGACTCTTCTCCTTCCGTTCGTGGCTAGTTGATTGCATTAGATATTTGAAGACTTGGTGAGTCCTCATACTTTGAGGACGATGTCACTTTTATAGTTTTATGTCATTTTAGTTTCATACTTTATATGTGATGTATGAGTTATGTCCCAATTACTTAACTTATGATGTATTAGATGGCTTATTGAGACAAATGTTAGAATTTCGCTTTGATTCAAAAACTCTTTTATATGCAATGATACTTTCAAACTCTTTTGTTTTATATTATCTTGTATGATACATGCTAAGTGGCGCCTCTCGGGGTCCTATACGTCATGTCATGTCTAGGATGCACTTTGGGTCATGACATCCGCAACATAGCATGACTCAGATAGGAATCAGTGAGTCCTCATACTTCGAGGACGTTGTCACTTGTATAGCTTTATGTCATTTTAATTTTAGACTTTGTATGTGATGTATGAGTTACGTCCCTATCACTTTTCTTATGATGCATTAGATGGCTTATTGAGACAAATTTTAGATTTCTGTTTTGATTCAAAAACTCTTTTATATGAAATGCTACTTTTAAACTCTTTTCTTATCTATTATCTTGTATGATGTATACTAAGTGGCTTATGTAGTGATTCTCGGGGTCCTATACTCCATGTCATGTCTAGGGCGTACTTTGGATCGTGACATTCGCGGCATAGCAGGACTCAGATAGCTCGTGAGGATAGTGAAACAATTGAAATAGAATATCCATTGTTTATTTTTCCAATTGTTAATCTTTTTTTATTCTAAATACTTTTATTTACTATACATAAGTTTTTTCTAGCAGTTCATTCTGCTAAGGCATCATTTTAATGTTATGAAGTTTTGGTTTATCATAAAAAAAGTTCTTGAAGTTTTGATTTATTATTTTAAGGTTATGAAGTTTTTGTTTACCATTAAACACCTTTTGAAATACACTTTGAATTCAGAATACAAGTTCTAAATGACCAAACTACAGTTTATTTGTGTATTTATTGTATAGGTATTCATCCTAATTGTATTAGTAAAACATAATTTGTATTTTATTATGCTCGTTTTATATTTTCAACATCAAGTTGTATTCCAATTAATTTGTATTTACTTTGATTTGGTATTCACCATAATTGTATACCATCAATTTTTCTATTATATGTGCTCATTTTTCAATTGAAGTGAGTATTTATCATGATCAGTTTGAATTCAAATCTTACTATGTATTTTAATCTCAACTTGAATTTCAATAAGTTTGTATCTCTTTTTTATTATGTATTCATCATAATTGTATACTACCTAGTTTTCTACATTGTATACTAACAAATTTTCTACATTTTGTAGTATATATTCTTCATAATTGTCATCATTTTGTATTTCACTCTCACTTTATTTTTCAATATCACCTTGAATGTCAACGAGTTTAAATTTCATTTTTTATTGTATTCATCATAAATGTATACCAATAAGTTTTGTATTTTAAATTATTCGTATCATTAGGTCTATTACACGTAAAATACACAAAGTAATCTAAAATCATAACATTCACCTGAATACATTTCAGATAAAATCATATACAAAGAAGTTCAAACAAAAGGTCATTCTAAATTTCCAACAGTTTCAGATTTATAGAAAATACAAACATTACTAACTATGCAATATGTGGTTCATTCCTATATGACTGCCTATTGTTCCCCTTATACCCACATGTACTACATGAATTCTTGTTCTTCTTCCCATATAACCCGTTCTACGCTTTGTCACGAAGCTTCTTTGGTGGACTTTTAAAAAGTCGTTTGAAATTTGGTGGTCATACTATGTCATCCTTAATATATTCAGGTACATTCCACTCGATTAGATCAGGTAAAGAAGGAGTAACTGGATTGATGTATGTAATCAACAATGTATTTCGCTCTTACATGTCAGAACAATATTGTCCCTGATTAAAATATTTCTTCTTTAAAATAGTCCAAACATGCGAACACAATATTTTATCCATTTGAAATCTCTTACAAGTACAAGTTTTCTTTTCAAGACATATAATACATGTTCTACCTTTATGATGAGCACTGTACACATTATTACTTGGTAGTGCAACCTGATAATAAAAAATAAATCAATCATGTTGCATGATACAATTTTATAAGGAATATTGACAAATATGAAATACAAAAAAAGAATAAAATACTATTAAACATACCGTCATACAGAGTGATTGTACTTCAGTATCAGCAAGTGTTACCACAAAGTATTGTAAAGGTATTAGAAGTAGATGTATAATTTGTCAAATTTCATCTACCAAACATCTGTCTAACTTTCTCAAGAATATCAAATACCGATAATTCCCTCGTCGACACCAAACATGCATTTACGCATTCAACTATGTTTGATGTCATAATAAAGCCTTGATCAACTGTTGCATATATCCTAGCCCAGTTTTCATTACCTGCCAACCAGGGGCGGACCCACATGCACCCGACAACTTTTAAATTTATATATATATAGTCTATAAAAATAATATATTTAAATGTGTACCCAAATAAACAAAAATGATCTTAGTGCGGTTGGTCAGAGGCTGAACATTATAGCTCAATGTCTTGAGTTCGAATTCCTGAGAGTGTTGTCATTTTTTTGCCTTTAAAAATCAGCCTTCTCTCAACAGTTAACCCTTGTGGTGCCCCGGTAAACTCAAATCATTGGTTCGCCTCTGCCAAGTCCAAGTAATTCTTTACACGAACGTCAACTTGTTCAACCTTTGTCACCAGTTCATCAAAATCAGACTGGTTGTATAGCTTTTCCATGTCATAAAACACTTACGAAAGACTATTGTGTGACTTTTTATATAGTGTCTTCACATTTTTCTAGAGATGCCACGTGTAAGCATAATCTAGTACTCCATTATATACCCTCAAAACTGCCTTTATAATCTATCGGATACAACACACATATTTTCTTTTAATCCATGAGCTTCTCTAAAGTATTCAAAGAATCAAGTCCAAGATGTATCATTATACGAATTGACAATACCATATGCCAGCGGCAATATATTTTCTGATTACAAACATTAATAAATTCATAATTTCATAACTACAATTATAAGAATCAAATCAAAATGTATATATTATAAATCAAATACCTACTCCATCTACAGTACTCGCAAACATAAATGTACCATTATAAGTCCCCTTGAGGTGGCTGTCATCCAGTACAACAATTGGTCTACAACTTTTGAAATTCTTTATGAACGGAAAGAGAGAAATAAAAAGATACAAAAATTGATTTTCATCAATTTTCTTCATCATTATATGCGATCTAGGATAGGTAGTGTCCAATATGTATAAGTAGCTCGATAATTTACTATAAGAGTCAAATGGTGTCCCCTTTAATGAATTTATATCCTTTTTCTTAGCCTTTCATGCCGATGCGTAAGATACATCTACTCCATGGTCTAGGCTATTATCATCATGTATATCCTTTGGCGTTAACTTCCTTTTATGATTCACTAATTTGGGCTTGATTATCCATCCAATAAGATTGCACCACAATTCTCAGACACACAAACAAGGGTAAAACAGTTCAAACAAGTAAGAATATCAATACACAATAAATTATTAAAAATGCTTTTCAACAAAAAAAATAAATTGTATACAAATATAAAAGTATACAAAATACACATACCTTATTTGACTTGATCTGTCTGTTCTCTACTGGAACCTATGGTCAATGGCATATTGCATCATCAAAGCTTTTAAAGTTTCCTTGTCCATATAAACATGATCTTCCATTACTTCTTTTTTGTTGATGTTTGGAATAATGTCGCAATTCATATCATCACTCATGAACGGAATGCTAAGCACTAATACTTTTGTATCAGATGTATCTCCTTCATCTATTCCACACATTCTAAACCCATCTTATAACAAATTTATGTTAGTTAATTCACAATCCCTCACAAATACAGTTCCACATAGAGGTTACTTTGCCAAATCTTCGTTATCTTTCTTCAACGATACATACACTCTAACACTCATCTCGTTGTGTATTTACAAAGGGGCATTACTATCCTCTATTTTATACTTAATCTTCACACTATTGTATCCCAAATCAACATCAATCTGTTTAGCAACTTTATCAACTAAATCTCTAAATGTGGCATATTCTTTCATCATAATTGCCTTTATTATGTAGTCAATGTAGCAATTTTCTTCGTTCCACCTTTCAAAATGCATGATTAGAAAACTAATGCTCCCCATAACTATATTATATTACATTAGAACGTAGAAAGTCATTAAATAATATTACATTTTATGCATTTTTCTTTTTTAGTTAAAACTACCAATTATATCCCGTACTCAATACAATCAAAATTGTATTCCATGTTATTTCATTATTTTTATCTTTTATTTATATCATAAAAAAATTGTTGATTGTATCTCAATATATTTACTCAATATATAATTATATCCAACAACCAACTATAAAAACTTTAGCATGAAATTTTATTCATACTAACTCCTAGAATGGATGCAATATTTTAAAATAAAAAATAAAATTAAACATCCAAACATACGTACATTTCTTCAATCACACTTAATAATCACAAGAATATCTTTCAATAAACATACCTTCTTCATACTTATTTTGTATTCATTAAGTAAAAATACAAGATTTCAGATAAATACACCGATTCCACTAGTTGCTCTTGTGATCACGACCCAGACCGTAGTGATTGGCACTCACACTAACCCTCCGGTGGGAGAACCATTACTACAACCTGAACTAAACAATTTGCCCAAGCTGTGCATTTAAAGATACAGAAGCAAGTTTAAATGCAGAAAAGAAATAAGGAGTTCCCATAAACTCCAGGAATTTAATCACGACTATCAAATCATTGCGGAAACAATCCCTAGAAACTGAAAGTCAATGCACCAAAACTCTAACAATTCACAAGTCTAAGGAATAGGGGTATAACCCCGAAGCTAAAACATAATAGAACAATCATCTAAAGAACTAGTCTAAGTCTGAGAGAATCGACTAAACAAAATGTGAACTCATGGCAGCCCGGAAGAACTAGCTCACCCTTGAATTTGATCTCGATCACTGATCTCCTAGCTGAGGTCTATCAGTAGATGCCTGAAGATTCACTGTACTCAACAAAGAATGAGCAAGTACAGTATCAGTACACAATCACAGTGTACTGGTAGGATCACATGGCTATTCCAGTAAGCACAACATATACCAGCAATCACAACAAGGTAAACACATACATGCACAAAATATATATACACATTGGTTATCATTTCAGGAGCAATGTACAATTACACATTCTCAATAACAAATAGATATACAAATCAATGGTCCTCTCATTGAACCCATACCCAAACTGTTAGTGTGCTGGGACGTGACACCCGATCCTAATTAGTGTGCCGGAGTGACATCCGATCCCATATATGTGCCGGAACGTGACACTCGATCCAAGTTAGTGTGTTGGAACATGACACCCGATCCATCAACACCACCACAATTACAATCACAGTCATATGTACATTCTCATAATCATACAATCAAGTGTCAAATCACGACATACATTTACTCATTCGTACTCATGTCATTATGTTTGATCAATAAGGCTTCATTCACACACATACATGCATTACAATGAAGTAATCACCAAAATATATCACACCAACAAGAATTAAACCATCACCTACCTCGAAACCAAGCTTGAATCCCTTAAGGCACTTGAATCTTCCCTTTTCGGATTCTTTCCGCTATTTCTAGGTCTACAAACAATAGTTTAATGCAAGGATCAATTAATTAAGGTCTAATTACCTGGATTATAACAAACCCAATAACCCAAGATCAAACCCATGATCCTATGGTGCAGCTAGGCTTTTTCCCACCATCAAATTCAGTCCAAAAACCCTCCCCCAATAAAAAATAACCAAGAATCTAAGTTCTATGGATCGAAAAATGGAAAACTGTCAAAAAATCACGGAAAACTGTCAAAAAATCACTTGGGGTCGTCTCTTAACTCTCAAGAACGAAACTTGCAGAAAATAACATTTTTGGGGTTTAATTCTGACTTAACTCGTGACTGAGCCGCTACGACGGACCCCATCCCACCATAACGGCCCCGCCCTGGCGGCAATAATTCTGCTACAACAGCTTACACGCAGACAGAGAGTTGACTTAAAGTTTCAAACCCCCATTTCACAATACACCTTCAACTCATCACATTCAAAAATTACATGTTCACGCTACGACCAGTTTCGGGAGTTCCACTCGCCTGAATTCGATTCCATAAAGTCGTACGGGTTTCTTAACGTCTTAGCTATCTACTCATGCAGTCAAATTCATTATTAAACCTCTCATTCATTACCATATTTCCCTAGACCTTGCTTGACTAAGATTTCATCCAAATATGGACTATGCTAGGAATTTTCAAGCTACTACCAAAAAGTTTTCTGGCCCAAAATTTTTCTCTGTTGGCTTTTCTATAACGACGGGAACATGTCGTTACAATAGATACCAATATACCCATCACTCTTCCCTGAGTGACAAACTTAGGAAAAATAGGCTAAAGTAAGAATATAGTAGTACCTGAATCATCAATCAACTAAGGATACTTGTCTCGCATGTCCTTCTTGGTTTCCCAAGTAGCTTCCTCACCTTGACGATGCTTTCATTGAACTTTCACAGACTTAATCTCTTTGGTCCTCAGTTTCTGGACATCACGATCAAGAATTGCAATCGCTTCCTCCTCATACTGAAGGTTTTTGTCTAACAACACTGAGTCCCACTTTATCACGTAATTTCTGTACCCATGGTACTTCTTCAACTTGGATATATGAAACACTAGATGAACTCCAGATAAGATAGGTGGTAAGGCCAATCTATAAGCAACTGGCCCTACACAATCAAGAATCTCAAATGGACTAATGTATCTAGGTCTAAGCTTGCCCTTCTTACCGAATCTCATTACTCCCTTTATGGGTGACACTTTGAGAAGGACTGGTTCACCAGCTTGGAAGTTCATGTCCCTTACCTTACGGTCCGCATATTTTTTTCTGTCTACTCTGGGCTGCTAAAAGCTTAGCTTGAATACTTCTCACTTTATCCTGAGAATCCTTCACTAAATCGACTCCTAAAGGTTTTACCTCTCAAGCCTCAAACCATCCTATGGGTGATCTACATCCCCTCCAATAAAGTGCCTCGAACGGTGCCATGTCAATGCTAGAGTGGTAACTGTTGTTATAGGAGAACTCAAACAACAGTAGGAACTTATCCCAATGTCCTCCAAAGTCAATCACACATGCCCTCAACATGTCTTCTAACACTTGAATAGTCCTCTCTAACTACCCATTCATTTGCGGATGAAAGGCTATGCTAAAGGTGAGTTGTGTGCCCAATTCATCATGTAATTTTCTCCAAAACTTGGATGTGAATTGCATACCACGGCCTGAGATGATATAAACGGGCACTCAATGCAGCCTCACTATCTCTTTCACATAAGCCTTAGCCAACTGCTGAGCATTATAGTCTATTCTGACTGGAATAAAATGGGCTGACTTAGTCAATTTGTCAGCCATTACCCAAATAGAATCAAGCTTCCCCTAGAGTCTTGGTGAGACTAAAAAAAAAATCCATAGCTATCATTTCCCATTTACATTTTGGAATTGGCATTCTCTAAAGCAAACGTGTAGGTCTTTGATGCTCATATTTTACCTGTTGGCAGTTTTGGTACTTAGCCACAAACTCATATATGTATTTCTTCATGCCAGGCCACCAATAAAGTCGCTTCAAATATAGGTACATCTTGGTCACACCCGGATGAATGGAATACCGCGAACCATGGGACTCTGTCAATAATTTCTGAATCAAGTTATCTATTCGAGGAACACAAATTCTTCCTTTAAAACTGAGCACACCCCACGCATCAAGAGTTGTATCTTGTGCCTTGCCAGGCACTGTCTTCTTGCTGAGCTCATTCAAATTCTCGTCCTCAAACTGCTTGGCCTTGATCTCCTCAATGAACGTGGATCTTACCTCAATGCTAGCTAACACTCCACTTTTTTCTGAGATGTCCAACTGCATGAACTTAGATTCCAAGGTTTGAATTTCCTTAGCCAAAAGTCACATGGATACACTTAAGCAAGCTAGACAACCCATACTCATCGCCTTTCAGCTTAATGCGTCTGCCACCACGTAAGCCTTACCCTGATGATACTGAATGGTCACATCATAATCCTTGAGTAACTCTATCCACCTTCACTGTCTCAAATTCATATCCTTTTTAGTGAATACATGTCATCATTTTCGATTTTCTCAATTGACAAAAGTCCCATTCCCCTCGATGTTTCAGATATCACTCTCCTTTGCAAAGGTTTGGGTAGAGGATCGGCCAAATTCATTTATGACTTTACATAGTCTATGAAAATTATTCCATCTCTTAGCATATCCTTTATCACGTTATGTCTCAAACGTATATGTCTATTTTTTCCATTGAAAGATTTATTTTTTGCTATAGCTATCACTGCTTGGCAATCACAATGTATTGATACAGAAGGTGTTGGTTTTATTCCAATAGGAATAGTCGCTAAGAAGTTTCTCAACCACTCTGCCTCATTAACAACCAACTCTAATGCAACAAATTCAGATTTCATAGTTGATCTAGCAATTATGGTCTGTTTGGATGATTTCCATGTTATAGCACCCCCACCAAGGGTAAACATATAACCACTAGTGGATTTTGTCTCATCTGAATCAGAGATCCAGTTAGCATCACTGTATCCTTCCAGTACATAGGGAGGTCCACTATATTTAATACCATAATATATGGTACCTCTCAAATATTTCAATAGTCTTACCACTGCATTCCAATGATCATTATTAGGATTATGAGTATATCTACTCAATCTACACACATCATAAGCTATATCAGGTCTAGTAAAATTCATCAAATGCATTAGACTACCAATTATTTGAGCATATTTATTTTGAGAAATAGCTTCTCCAAGATTCTTTTTCAATTGATTATTAGCATCAAAAGGGGTGCTCACATATACAACATCAAAGTTTTCAAACCTTTTAAGAATTTTTTCCACATAATGTCCTTGAGATAAAATTAAATCATCATTGTCTCTAATTATTTTCATATCCAAAATAACACTTGCTTCTCCCATGTCTTTCATGTCAAAATTAGAAGACAAAAAAGTTTTGGTCTTAAGTATGTAGAACTAAAAATAAGCATGTCATCCACATAAAGACATATAATTACACAATGAAGTATAAACAAATTTATTTACTTCAACAAATGTAAAATCATTATTTAACAAAACTTGATCAAATTTCTCATTCCATTGCTTGGGAGCTTGTTTTAGACCATATAAAGATTTGATTAATTTACAAACTTTATTTTCTTGACCTTTCACTACACAACCTTCAGGTTGGTCCATATATATTTCCTCTTCTAAATCACCATTTAAAATGTCATTTTGACATCTATTTGATGAATAAATAATTTATGAATAGATGCCAAAGCAAACAAAACACGAATAGAGGAGATTCTAGTTACATGAGCATAAGTATCAAAATAATCAACATTTTGTTTTTGAGTAAATCCTTTAGCAACAAGTCTAGCTTTAAACTTATCAATATAACCATCAGGAAAATATTTTCTTATGAAAATCCATTTACAACCAATGGGTTTAGTTCCCGGGGCTAAATCAACTAACTTCCAAGTATTATTTTGTAAAATGAAATTTATTTCCGACTTAATGGCTTCTTTCCAATGAGGTGCATAAGGAGAAGAAACTGCTTCAAAAAAAGTTAAAGGATCTTTATCAACAATATAAGTATAAAAATCATTACCAAAATATTTTTCTATCCTTGACCTTTTACTTCTCTTCAATTCCTCACTTTCAGAAATATCTTGAAAAATTGGAACACTAGAATTATTTTCCTTTAGAAAAGTAGATTCATGAGAGATATTATCACGTTTTAAAGGAAATATATTTTCAAAAAACTCGGCATTTTTTGTTTCAACTATTGTATTGTGTTCAATCACATCACTATTGATAACAAAAAATCTATATGCATCACTATTATTAGCATAACCAATGAACATACAATTAGAAGTCTTGGACCCAATTTTCCATTTCTTAGGGTCAGGCAACAGAACCTTAGCAAGGCACCCCCACACTTTCAAGTATTTCAAATTAGGGGGATAGCCCTTCCATAATTCATAAGGGGTTTTTCCATTTTTCTTGTAAGGAATTCTATTTTGTAAGTAGATAGAATAGCTTCACCCCAAAGATTATCAGATGCACAAGAACTAACAAGCATACAATTCATCATTTCTTTTAAGGTCCTATTTTTCCTTCAGCTACTCCATTTGATTCAGGTGAGTATGGAGGAGTAACTTCATGAATAATTCCATGTTTTTCACAAAAATCATTAAGCAAAATATATTCACCACCTCTATCAGATCTTGCTCTTTTAATCTTCCTATTCAATTGATTTTCTATTTCTGATTTATATAATAAAATCATTTCAAAAGCCTCATCTTTATTTCTCAACAAATATACTCTTGTATATCTAGAAAAATCATCGATAAATGTGACATAATATCTTTTACCACCTCTAGTCATAGTTTGTTTCAAGTCTCCCAAATCAGTATGCACTAAATCCAATAAATTGGATTCTCTAAAAGAAGAAGCATGAGACTTTTTAAATTGTTTAGACTCGGCACAAATTTCACACTTATCAATACTTGAAAAATTAACATTAGCAATAAGGCAGTCAAAATGCATTTTCTTAATATAAGATAAACTAACATGTCCAAGTCTAGCATGCCATGAATCAAAAGAATCAATCAAATAAGCAGAAGTACTAGCATTTTCATTTATAACATTTAGTACAAACAAATCACGGTTACATAATCCTTTGCGCACAAAACTATTATATTTTGTTAAAATGACTTTATTTGTCTCAAATAAAACCTTTACTCCAGCTTTTCTTAATAAACCCACAGTAATCAAATTGGCTTGAATATTAGGAACATGCAACACTTCGACTAAAGATTTTCCGGATGTGAGTTTAGGAGGAGCTTTACCTTTTCCAAGAACTTGAGTGGTTCTTGAATCACCAAGATATACAAGTTCTTCTCCTTTATTGACTTGAGTGCAAGACACAAAATTAATTTTATTAGCACAAATATGTCTAGTAGCACCAGAATCTATCACCCAATCACTTACATAGGCCACAATATTTACTTGGGAAACGACCGGAACAAAAATATCCTCTGTTTTTTCCAAATTAGTTTTTGCCTTATCAAGATTGTCAATTTTCCCAAGTCTTTTCAAAATGGTTTTATATAAAGTTTTGGACTTGTAACCAAGTTTCTTTTCATCAAAAAGAGTAGAGACAATAGTAGAATTACATACCTTATCAACATAGTTCCAAAGGTTGATCAGTAATTTGGTGAAAACAATTATAGTTGAAACTACAATAAAAATAGAACCACCATTACCAAAAAATTTACCGAATAACCAAGACTTGAAGTCAACACAATCAGCGTAAACCACGTCACTACTCTTGTACGTTGCACTCTTTCCGTGATTCATAGCAACAATATGTAATATCCTTAAGATTGTTGTAAATATTGTTGTACAATCACAGAAATACTAGGATATTATCGAAAGCTTGAGGCGTGTAAGTCACCGTCCTTAAGGATATTTCACCTGTAAGGTGTATCCCCAGATTCAACAAGCTCTTTTAGTATGAACTAGGAGCAGGAACAACAAAGTTTTTAGAATGATAAAACCTAACAATAGAAGGAAGAGGAGATGAAGAAATGATTTTCTCATATGTCTTGTATAAAGCGACTATACGACAAAAAATGACAAATATACCCCTGAACTATCGTAAATGGTGTGCAGATATCCTCCGTTATACTTTTAGGACATTGGTGCCCCTGCCCTCCAAAAACTAGATCATATATACCCTTTATAATTCACAATCATATTCATTGACCTGACATTTATTAAATATCATATCGACAGACAAGATTGCGCCACGTGTCCCTATATAGTCTTCCGTTAGAGTGAAGGGCATAGATGCTCTAATTTTTGAATGGCAGGGGCACCAATGTCCCAAAAGTATGACGGAGGGTATCTACATACCATTTACAATAATTCGGGAGTATATTTGTCCTTTTTTCCATATATATATAATGGAGAAGAAGCTGCTAACAGATACAAAGTATCACAAAATGAATTGAATACCAATTGAAGTGGAAGTTGATTGCGGAAGTAACAGTCATATTTGACAAAGTTGGTAACAACTATACTATAGACAACGGTAAGGCAACATTAATGTATATCCATTTTGAGATAAATTATTATTATTGTTTTGACAACATTTTTATCCTTATTTGTTAAAATAATTTTCATGTTCTGTTATGAGCTTTGAGCGTGTCAAATGAGCTACTCTAGCGTTCTTACTTATTTTTTCGTGTTAGGTTAGTTAGCCTTTATCCATATCAGTATGTATAGGTTTTTTTTAATTTGTTATAGTCGCCTTGTATTACGAATGAATTCCTTGTGATATAAGAGCCATGTTCTGATTCTTCCACATTTCTGCCTATTTTATTTGTTTTCTACTATTAGATGTCATCCATGTCTAGTTTAAATGTGTTGTTTTTTATTAGGAGTGTGCGTACTGTAATTCCTCTTCATTTTCAGCATGTTTCAACAGTTGTGAAGTAATATAGCGGGCTCATCTCTTTCTCTTTTTACATGCTTGATTCAATGCTATAACGGTTAAAGCTCGTTGGAGTCTTGGGGGTTTTATGATTGCTTTTCTTCAAATATGTGTTTCACCCTCTTTAAGATTACGATATAGGAGGCATTTGCTTGGCATGAACTTTGCATTTTAGATTGGATTGGTAAGTTGTTTTATCTGGGAAAGATATGTTTTCAAGTTCAAATTAGATTAGTTATTGCTTCCCTTAATGTGTTCATTTCTTTCATGTGTTGGAATTTGTCAAAACTTTGTTTTTCAGTAACCCCACTCATGCCTAGGAAAGTTTAGTCAATTGTTTTGTGATTTAGTAGCATGGTTTTGTTTTAAATATGTATATAATACCATTAACTGTTAAGTTGTATTGTTGGTATGCCATCAGTGTGTTTAGTTTCTTTATTGATTAGTTTAGTTTTATTTCTAAGTTTCATTGTTTGAATGTGTTAACCCTTTTCGTTTCTTCTTGTTTTCATGTCGTTTCTTCTTGTTTTAATGTGATTTCGAGTGAGTTCATCGAACTCCATTGCCTTCTTTTCTTTTTCGTTCCAAATGGGCCATGAAGACCTAATTGCATCTTTTCTCGAGTCATACTTAAATCCGGGTCCCAATGGACTGACATGTGAAGCAAGGGAAGCAGGTGTACATGTTGTTGAAGGCATATGACAGAGTCTCCAAAAGCCCAAAAAGGGATGTATCAATATACATTGATATACAGGCCAAAATACGGCAATACAGGTTGAACACAAGAAATACAGGTCTCGTGAGTTAAAAAGAGTTGTATACACTGAATATACATCAGATACACAGGACAAAAGGGGCAATATACGCTGGTATCCATGTCTGTATACACAGCAATCCAGAAGCGACAATGGGCCAATAGCCCAAATTTTGTTTTAGTGCAGCAGCCCAAATGGGTAAAATAGCAGGTTGAAGAAGACGTAAATGGGCGTAAATGGGCCAAAACCCATTTAGATATAGGACAGGTGTGGCCAAAAGCCCAACAGATATGAATTTGGGTAAGGGCCCAAATTTTAATTGAACTTACAAAAATGACTATATTTATAGGGTTATTAAAGTTCAATAGCTATAAGTATGTTATTTACAAAAAATGACTACAATTTTTGTCTTTTTCTAGCTATATTTTTTATATGTTTTTTATTTTTCTATTTATTCACTGATACAATTTTAATTACAATAAACTAAATAAGGAAAATGTATTAATGGAACAAATTCAAATTGGTATTTCTATTTATAAAATTTAAATTATTAATATATCAAGGATACAAGTATTTATAAAAACTTAATGTATTAAAAATATAATAATTTAGCATATGAACACGACAATTTGAAAAATGAATACATTCTTGTTAAACAAAAAATGAATACACCAATATAATATGCATATGAATACATTGTTGTTAAGCAAAAGATGGATACACTAAACAATTCAGAAACAAACAAAATGAAAAATAATAGAAGTAGGTATCAAAGTGTATAAATATTCGTATATTTAAAAAATTGAAAAAGCCAACAAACGTCAAGAAGTGACAATGGGCCAATAGCCCAAATTTTGGTTTAGTGCAGCTGCCCAAATGGGCAAAATAGAAGGTTGAAGAAGAAGTTAATCGGCTGAAACCCATTTAGATATAGGACAGGTGTGGGCCAAAAGCCCAACAGATTTGAATTTGGGCAAGGGCCCAAATTTGAATTGAACTTACAAAAATTACTATATTTATAGGGTTATTAAAGTTCAATAGCTATAAGTATGTTATTTACAAAAAATGACTACAATTTTTGTCTTTTTCTTGCTGTATTTTTTTATATGTTTTTTATTTTTCTATTTATTCACTGATACAATTTTAATTACAATAAACTAAATAAGGAAAATGTATTAATTATACAAATTCATATTGGTATTTCTATTTATAAAACTTATATTATTAATATATCAAGGATACGAGTATTTATAAAAACTTAAAGTATTAAAAGTATAACAATTTAGCATATGAACATGACAATTTGAAAAATGAATACATTCTTGTTAAATAAAAAATGAATACACGAATATAGTATACATATGAATACATTGTTGTTAAGCAAAAGATGAATACACTAAACAATTCAGAAACAAAAAAATGAAAAATATTAGAATGTGTAGGTATCAAAGTGTATAAATATTCGGATATATAAAAAGTTGAAAAAGCCAACAAACGTCAATCTTTTGTTGGTCAAGTTTTTCTTGTAATACTTGAGGCTAAGGGTGTACATGACCGGGTTGGTTCGGGTTTTTCAAATACCAAACCCAACCATTGTGTCGAACTTTGAAATTTTAAAATCAAAACAAACTAATAAACTTCAAATTTTTCAGGTTTTTGATTTTTTCTGGTAAAGTATGCATACAAACATATAATTAACTTGTGCTCCAAATATTTCCTTAGTCCAACCAAAATACAACTATCTCTCCAAATATTTCCTTAGTCCAATCAAAATACAACTATCTAAGGTGTTTCTTAAGAACATAACACAAAATATGAGATGAGTGATGACACTAAAATATTCAATAGAAAATAATGATGAAATCATCATATAAAATAAATATTACAAAGTCATAATGAAAATGATCATAATTCAAAAGTACTAAATCATCCTAAAATAAGTCTAATAAGTATTATGCATGATTAAACATAAAAGAACAATTAAAATTAGATTATGTATTTTAAATGTCTAAACCAATGTTTCTAAAGAACAAATATTCAACATTATTGTCATTTTTAGTATTGAGTTAATTTTTTTTGGTAGCATATTATTGATTTGATTTCAAATTGAGCTTTATTAGAGTTACTAATATTTATGGACTATAACCTTTATTGGACCATTCAAAATTCTAAGTCTCCAAAAACTTGAAAATATGTTAAATTATAAAAATTATGAAAACGTATAAGTAATATTTAGAAATTACATCAAAGTAATTACTTTTGTGTATAAAATAAATTTAAAAAAATATATATATAATATCGGGTTGGTTTGGTCTCAGGTTGACTTTTTTTCATTAAAACCAAACAAATCTAAGCATAGTCGGATTTTTTTTCCAATACCAAACCATTAGTCAGGATTTTTTTTTCGGTTTGACTCGATTTGCAATTTGGTTCAATTTTCGGTTCGGTTTTGTACACCCCTAGTTGAGGCTTGGTGTTACTTTAGGTATTTTCTTATAAAAATATAAAACTAATGTATCCAACTATACTTTTATTGCCTAATCAACCTTTTAAATTGAATAGATTACTTATGTATCCAGATATATTTGTATTCATAAATCACAAATCACCATTCACTTGTGTTAATATTACGATACAAGTATCCATGTATATAATTATTCTACTATATACAAATTTGACAATCACACAAACCTCAATCTCTTTTTACTCAGGTTCTTATTGTACTACCTTTTATTCATAACTATAGCCATTGTAACAGAGAAATAAATTATTCTTCAATCGAAACCCTATAAAAATAGATGAAAATATAGATTTGCACAAATATAATCTTCATAAAAACGAAGAAAAAATTCAATTAGAAAAATAGTTGATGAATTTAAATCACAAAAATTGCTCCTAGAATCATAAAAAGGATCTTAAATTGGAAGAAATTTGGGGGAAAATACAGAAATTTGTGATATAGGAATATTGATGAAAGAGAAAGATTTAGTGAGGGTAAACATGGGGAACTGATTACATAAAATGTGCCTAGACATAATTAATTATGTGTTTAATAATAACTTTCCTGTTTAATATTTAATTAACTTTTCTAATTATTTGTATATAATTAACTTTGCTATTTATTGTGTAGTTATATCCATATAATATAAAAAAAGTAAACATAACTATTTATTTTTAATGTATATAGATGTTTGCCATATTCTGTAGTTTTTTCTTTTATTTCTTATTGGTTTGTTTATGGTATCAACTAACCCTTATTTGATTTAGTTTAATTTTATTAAATTCCCAAGAAATAGCTTTTCTTCCTGTTTATGTTTATTTGAATCTTTGATTTTGTTTTATTTCATTTGATCATTTACTTAGTTATTTATCGTTATAAATAATTATTACCTTAGAAAAAATTATTTCAAGCTCCTTTTTTTCAAATTACTTTTTTAAAACAACTTTTATTTATTTATAACTTAATTAATATTTTCAAAGTTAGTCAAATACTTAGTCAAGATATAGGACAATCGCGCATTAACGGGCACTTTGAATGCTTAAACCCTTCTTGAGGTAAGTTTGAACCCCGAATCCCTTTGATATTTTCAAGTGTTTTTTCTTTGTTTGATTCCTTTGAAAAATTTAAAGGTTTTCTTAGTGGCGATTCTTATATATAAAAAATGATTTTTCTTAAAAAGTTGAATTGGTTTTCGAAAACAAGTTTTTTATTTTTTTTAAACATAAAACAAGATGAATAAAACATAAGAAAGAAATATAAACTTGTTGGCATTCAAATTAAGATTGGAATACAAAGTGAGAGTAAAATATAAAATGAGCACAGTAAATACTCACTTCAATATGGCATTCAATTTTAATTTGAATGATAAAGTGAGCACATAAAATACAAAATTGTCAGTATACAATTATTATGAAAAACATAATAAAAAAATACAGATTTGCTATTATTGAAAGTGAGATTGAAATATAAAATGAACACAATAAATATTCACTTCAATTGAAATACAAAATTGACTTTGTTGGTATACATTGTGATGAATTCAAAATAAAAAGAAATACAAACTTGACTGTGTACAATGTGAGAGTTAAATACAAAATGAGCGCATTAAATAGTCACCTCAATGTGATATTCAATTTTAATTTAAATATTAAAGTGAGTACATAAAATACAAAAGTTGTTATACAATTATGATAAAAATATAATGAAAAAAGAAATATATACATGCTGTCATTGAAATTGAGATTGAGATTGAAATATAAAGTGAGATTGAAATACAAAATGAACACAATAAATACTCACTTTAATTGAAATACAAAAGTGACTTTGTTGGTATACTATTATGATGAATAAAAAATAAAAATAAATACAAACTTGCATGTATACAATGTGAGAGTTAAATACAAATGCGCACAGTAAATACTCACCTTAATATGATATTCAATTTTAATTTGAATGGTAAAGTGAGCACATAAAATACAACAGTTATTTATATACAATTATGATGAAAACATAATAAAAAAGAAATACAAACTTGTTGACATTGAAAATGGAGATTGAAATACAAAACGAGCAAAATAAAAACTCACTTAAATTGAAATACAAAAGTTACTTTGTTGGCATATCATTATGATGAATAAAAAATAAAAAGAAACACAAACTTGTCTATATATTGTAACATCTCAGTATTAGAAAGAGCTAATTTTACAAAGAACCAAATTGAAAAGAGCCAAATTGAGAATTTTGCAAGTTATGCTTAAATTGTGAGTTTTGGGTCAACTTCAAATGACCATAACTTTCAGTACATGATGAGTTAGGTGCACCATAAGATATCAAATGAAATATCTATAAATCCTCTTTCCAACATCACCAAGTTTCCTAAATTTCAAGTTTGGATGATGGAGATATGCCCGTTTGAAGTCAGTCTGTCCAGTTAAGGTATCTTGTTGTCTATTAATTGTTTTGATATGTATCTCATCCATAATTGGATTGTTCTATTTATATCTGTTATACAGTCTAAATCTAAAAAATTATGTTGTTCAGCTATTGGTTTAGGTGTCCATTTTTTATTTAGTCTTTTATCTCATATAGTTTTTTCTCTATCATATT